>WEIS01016206.1:0-16718 GCA_013389965.1 Todus mexicanus
AAAGCAGCCTTTTCTCTGCTCAGTTCCTTTCATTTGTCACAGCTCTTTGTGCAGCTGATGACAACGGAGGCCCTTCGGAGGCTAGTTTTAGGGAGTTTGGTTTTTCTAATTAAATAAAACACCGTGTCCTTTTTCTTCACTTGTCACCTTCCCACTCGCCAAAAAAAACCCAACCCTAAGATCAGCCCCATCTGCACTCGAGCCTCCCACTCCACGCACCTCCTGGGAGCCCCAAGCAGCTCTTGCTGCCTGGGAAGGTAGAAGGGCACAACCACCCCCTCGCTTGCCCAGAACCCACTCCTGGGCTGGCCGCGGTGCCCACCCGAGCGCCGGCGGGGCCCTGCCCGGGAGGCCGGCAGCACCGAGCAGCACATGCCACCCGCGCCCCCCCGGCTGCTCATTACGGGAATAAAGAGCCCAGCGAAGGACAACTTCTCTGGAGGTGGCGTGCTCCCCGCAGCAGCTGCTGACGAGACCAACGGGCAACTTTCTATGGGAACGAGGCAGCGTTCAAAATAGGGTTAGAGGAGAGTTGCCTTGGAAACTTGGCCGGCTTCTGCTGAGGGGCTGCGATTTCCCTCGAGAGGTCTCAGACAGGATTTACCTGGGAGCCGACTGTGGGACAGAGACTGCAAAGCAGATCCCCAGAGAGGGGCTGGAGGCGAAGGAGGGGGTTCAGGACCAGCTCGCTGGTGCTGAGCCGCGTGGTGACATACAGGGGCCGAATCCAGCCCTGTTGCGTAACCAGTGGTGGGAGCCCAAAGTTGTTTCCTCTAATTACTATGCAAGAGTTCACAGCAACAGGCCTCCTCTGTGCAGGCCTTTACAGGAAAGGTCCTCCCTGGCTCTAAGGCAATACCAAATAAACCAACAGGAGAGAGTGTTTAGGGATAAGCTTTCCTGCATTGAGGCCAGAGCAGAGAGGTTTTTTGGTTTTTTTTTCCTAAAAAGGAACAGAATAAAGTCTACCTGGATGCACATAGCCCTGAAGAACAGAAAAACCTTCTGGCTGCTGAGGAACGGGAGGCAGGACACCTGCATCCTCCACATCTCCACCAAAATACAGGCTTTCCCCTCCTGCAACCAGCTCCATACCCAAGCAGCCAGGGCAGCAGAGGCTCAACTCCAGCCCCCTGAGCGTCGTGAGTACAGAATGAGGATTCGGAGTCCTGCACACACCTTAGGAGAAGGGAACTTCTTCTGTGAACATGGCAGTATTTGGGATCTCACCAGTGTTTTGCTCACAGTTAGGTTCAGGATGTGACCAAACCACGAAAAGGAGCTCCAGCAACGTGAGTCAGTGAACGGCAGCGTGAGCCCAAGGAAATGGAACAAAACTCGGTCCTAAACACAAATGCAGTGCTGGCTGAACAGCACAGGAAAATTCCTGCCCACCTCCAACACGCAAAGACACAAATGGCTAAATGCAGGCTTCTCAGTCTTCCCTCATGGCCAGATGTTCCAAGCTCTTCAGGCAAACAGCAAGTTCTTCCGCCAGTACCTGTTTCTATTCCCAGAACTACCGCTGAACTCAGGGACAAGCCTCTTGGCTCCTCAGCAGTCCTGTTTCTCAGTCAATCAGTCGGGCTAATATTGGACCAGACATTTCATCAGTCAAGCTCTGAAGCGATAAGGATGCATAGTCTTACCAGCTTCCAAAGTCACCCCGTCTGAATTGCACTTCACACCCTACATCTCCACCCAGCCCTCTCCTTTGAGGGTTCGGGCACACCCCTGCTGCCTGCTCACGTTAAAGAGGATCCCATGAGCCATTTTGCATGGCAGCTGAATTCCAGCAGCACTGGGCTTTCCTCTGCCTCACTCTGGAGACGTCACGGGGTTGACACACCGCCTCAGTTTCACTGTTTCCCTCACCTCCCAACAGCATCACGTGTGACGTCTTGCTGGGTAATGATGTTTGTGAGCTGTTCGTTTAGCAATGTAAGTGCCTCTAAATAATAATAATTACAACTATTAAAGAAGGAGATTCTACCAAACCCCAAGTCCCCCCAACACTGAGCTGGTTGCTGCCATATAATCAGCAAACCTGCTTTTGGGAAGCGTCTCGATTTCCATGTCGAGTATATCACTGCCATCCCACAGTCCTATCTGGCTCTTCCACTGCCCCCAGACATGCACTAAGTGCCAGCCTGCAGCTGAATCAGGATAAGGAACCTCCCCTCCCCAACTTCACCGTGAAAACTCACTCTGCAGCCATTACCTACTGCTTCAAACTTATTCCAGCACTCCTTGAGCCGTCTTGTAAGGAAGGAGAAATCCACTTTCCCTCCTGCTCAGAGGATTGCTTTCATTAAGGCCTCCATAGATTTGTGATGGCAAGTATTTGACCTGCTTCAAAAATATTCATGAGACTCTCACATGCTTTCAGTAAGGGTAGACAAGCAAAATCCTCAGCTCATGTTCTCCTGGGGTCCCAGGGTGCTGATGGCAATATACATCCCAATTACAGTATATACCATATTGAGAGTGAGACCTTGTCAGCTCTGGTGACGCTCTCTTTGAGTCAAAGAAACAATCTGGAAGTGATTGTGAATTTCTCAGTAGAACAGGGAAAAAAAAAAGTTTAACCACGTGTGAAAATCTTTAAGCGACTGCCCTTTTCCCTGGCCTCAGTGAGAAGCTTCCAAGACAGGCCACAGGGAATGTTTGAACTGTGCAAGAATATTTACTTGCTTCCAGAGCTTGGGTTGTGCAGAACAGCAAAATGTGCTGCTCCTATACAGAGAAGAAATTGGGAAAAAAAAAACACTCAGGTATGAAGATGGTCAAGACAGTCATTACAACAAAGCTCTGAAACAAAAAGATTGCTCTTCTTTACAAACTGCATTTGAAGTGTCACAGTGTAACACAACTGGGATAAAACAAGCAGGAAAAGCAACGTTCACTCGCCACAGAAAAGCACCAGAGAACGCTAAGCAGTTACTGCGCACCTCCAGAAGCGTTGCAGAGCAGTGCAAAATGCAACACGACTGGTCCCGTGTAAAAGCCAAGTGTATTNGAGTGGAAAGGGAGCGTCTTTCAGAAAATACTGTGTTAATCCCAACTGAAAGGGGAATACTTCTCTAACATCCTTCCTTTCAGTCTTCCAACAATGCGACCCTGCTGCAGACAGTGCACAGATAATGCAGACAGCGCACACAAGACAACTGGGATGGTGGCACTGCCCTCCCTGACCTGCTGGTGCCCTGCAAGGTAGAGAGCGCACACCGTACCCAGCGACCAGATCTCCAAGCAGCCTAATTACGTGACCTTGCCACAAGGGTCAATGCTCAGGGCAGGAGGAAAGGAAATCCTTGAGGCGTATCACGTCAGAGCTTCTCGAGATCCTGCCCACTTACTCAAGTCTCAGTCCCACTGGCACGTGTAGGCCACAGCCTTCTACGGCTGTTTTCTGAACAAAGCTAGAAGCGAAGAGATCCCAACTCACTTTTGGTACGGAACAAGCAAAACAACTTCACATGGTTACAGGACAAATATTTATTATAACCTCCTCTTCCACCCACAGCCATAGATCCCTACCGAAAATCTGGGAAACCCATCCCCTCGGGTACAGTCCGTTCAAGGCCACGGCACATGTGGGTGCCAGAGACAAAGCACACGGCAGATCCAGCCCCGTTTCCTCCTCCACTGCAGACCCTGACCTTGACCATCTACTCGGTGTGTGGTGTTCAGAGATTGCTCCCTCCAGTGTTCAAGCTCTTCCCTTTGATCACAGATACCTTATGCAAGGCACAGCCCAAACTTACCATAGGTAAGTACGTAACTGTAAAGCCCAGCCATCTTCTCTGCAAAAGCCCACCAGCCACAGCCCCCTCAGACATTCCTACAAAGCCATGCAAAGTGGCTTTTTACCTTTTCTGATTTGCAGACTCTTACAGGTTTTTCACGAGAAATACAGACCTGAACTTGAGCCTATTGAACACACCACATTTCTCTTGTCAGAGCACATTGTAAGAAGCAGATGTTAAGCTGGGTTAACTGAGATAATGAGGAAAAAAATAAATACAATTTGTTGTCTTTACCCAGGGAAGAAACGTTCCTTTGCTTCTGAGAGCCCGGGCACACTGAGTTCTGCAGCTCATCGCTCACCTTGGAGCAATCAGCCAGGCTGAGCAGTGCAGGGGAGAAACCTCTTCTGGCTTGCTATCTGAGCAAAGAGCAGGCATGCGAGAGCTGCCCGTAACCTCCACTGCAATAAAAATGCTGTTCATCCAAAGCCATCAGGAACCTTCTATACTCTGCCAAGGCCTATGACCAGGCACAGAAATGCCTTCTTAAGAGCTCTGCCAATTCCTTCTCAGAAAGGCCATGACAGCTGATCCCCGTTACACCACTTAACACCTGAGGAGCAGCACCTGGGAAGGGGATGCTTACAGGGGGCACAGTGATATGGCGATGTGCTTCTCAGTACTGGGGGCCTGCTAGTGGCAGAGTCCTGCACAGATCTGGGGAACAGTGGATTTCATCACCCTGAAATTCTGTCACTGCAGCGAGTCAGCCCTCTTCTACATCGTCACTCTGTCCTGCTGGTTACAGACAGTTGGCTCTAACTCCAGGAGCAGCAAAAGCGACTGTGTCGTTTCCTCTGTCATCTGTGCTGTCTCAGCACTAAAAGCCATACGAACCCACGGAGTTAAATCCACCCACTGCTGCAATTCCAGAAGTGGACGCAACCTTCTATTACACTGAAGCCACCACACTAATGGTGCCCAGCAGCAAGTCCTCCATCCTGCCCGTTGGCCATTGGAAAATAGTTCTTAGTGATTCTCAGTCATACTAGAAGAGTTTGTCAGCTGGTCTCACACCCAGTTCTGGGGACATTGGTGTATTGAAAAGGCTTCTCACAACACCCATCACAGAAACAACCACAGGGTTGAGCACCGAAACTGGCCACGGGATGTCTGCCTACAGCTCGCAGAAGATAATTTGAACCAGGCCGAGCTGTAGAGACTCAATAATTAACAAAGAATGTACCTGAAGCCAGTATATTAAGGGGTGAGAATGCATTTCAGGTCTAGAGAATTAAACCATTGTAATCAGAGAAGGAAAAAAAAAAATCTGAAGTAAAATCCTTGCATAGACCTTGACTATTCCCTTAGCAGGACAAACCTGATGACTAGTTGTTGTTTACAACGATAAGGTCAGAGGAAAGGCCATTTCCTCTCAACAATTGTCAGAAGGGATTAAAACCTGCATTCAGGCTCGCTTTGAACTAGCAGGTACTCCATTCCCCGATGGTATCAGGATCCATTCAGCGAGGTCTCCAGCAGCCTCCGGGGCATGTCTCCATAATGCCCCTATTGTGGAAATATGCAGGACTGCTTCCTGCCTTCCCTCTATCTTTATGAAGCTTCACCCTTGTGGTCTGATACCCAGGTCAGGAAGCAATCCTGCAATCACTGTTTAATTAGTCATTTCCCAAGTCTGCCCCAGTTGAGAGCTGCTGCTGCTTGTCAGCTTCTGAAGAGGGAGGCTGGGAATCAGAAACATCCCCACCAGACTGGGGAAGAAAAGCTGCTGGCAGGGTTGGAGGCGCGTTTGCGCTGCAGCTCCACATGCCACATTCTCCATTTCCACTTTTTTTTTTTCCTAAGTCGAAGGATTTGAGCGGATGAAGGGGCCATTGCACCTTCTGCAAGTCAAGACAAAAGCTGATTTATAACAAACGTGGGTTTATTTTTGTTGATTTGTTGCTACAGGCTGGGCTTTGGTTGGCTTGGGGTTTGTTTGCGTTTGTTAGTTGTTTTTTTGTTGGTTGTTTTTTTGTTTTGGTTTGTTTTGGTTTGGTTTTGTTTTTCCTTGAGAAATAACATCTTTGATACAAAGCACATACTTCCAGAGAGGTCTGTTCCAGGAATTCCAGTTGCATACTTTCCTTTGTGGAAGTCAGTACTGAGCCCGAGAGGTTGGACACATGCAGCTCCAGCTTTTCCAAATGAGCTCACTGGAAAAGGTACTTCTTACCATACAGGCAGCAATTTGCAAAGCACGAGAGTTACGTAGTATTAAAATATTTGGCTAGATAATGAGTGTTTGTGTGTAGAGGAATGCTAAAGGAAAAATATGTTTGTTGAAACGCAACTGTTTTGAAAAACATGGTGATTTTTCTGTTTAACAAAATAAATGAGGTATTTCAATAATGCCAAAACCGCCTGTTTGGGGCATTTTCAGTGTATTGGATGTTGTTGAGAAAAGCTTTTTTTAAAAAAACCAAAACAAACCAAAACAATGAAAACCAAGACACAATTATATAAGACGTTGCATAAAGCTATGTATAGAGTAACTTTTTTTCAGTTTAAAGACACTGAAATCAGAGGATCTCCTTTGATCAAAACAATGTTTTTCAGAGCTTCATTTTGTAAGAAAGTAAAACGTGATTCATTCCGGAATGGAAAAGGTTTTGAAATCTCCACATTTCCCAGTAAAATGAGAACTTCTGTCATTCTCTAGTTCCAGCTTCCTTTGCTGTAATGAAATAATTCGAAAAGTGGTGTGTGTGATAATTCCCTGGTGACAGCAGGACAACCTGGCTTTTGATAAGCAGAAAAAATAATTCAGAAGAAGACAAACCCTAACAGGTCAGTAATCCCACTGAGAAATTGATACCAATTTCAAGAAATGATACTGGAAATCACAGAAGATTGATGTGAGGGAAACTGACTCCAACGGGGAGTAGAACTGGTGAAGGAGTTATGAATTATTGTATCTATCATATGAGAAGTTCCTGCTCTCTCCCTGGATCTAACGTGTAACTTCGTATAACCTTGTTCAAACCATATCTTGTAACGTGCTGGATCAGTCTGTGTACTGGGCTAGTGCACGTTGCTTCCAGCAGCTCAAAGTGCAGGCACAAAAAATACAGATTTGTGATAAAAAATTGTGAAGTATGTCTTCAGAAGGGTTTTCCCCCACCCTCTTTCTCACACTAAGGCTGTACTAACCCTGGCAGCAGCCAAATTGAGAAGACATGCGGATGAGATAACATCATGAGCATCCTTTCTCCTCAGCCACTCCTTTGCCACTCAAAGAGACAAGTGGCATCTTCTCCATGCTCCTTTCCTCTGGCTTCCTGACAGTTTCCCTTCCTGCAACAACGTATCCGAGACTCCCCTCTCCAGTTTTCTGTTATGTGATCTTCCTAAGATGAGGCTTCTTGCAAAGAACCAAAACACAATAAGAAAAATGACTTTTAAGTCCCATGCTGATGAGAGAAGGATGCAGAAGAGAGCTGTGAAGAGAGCTCAAGAACACCTGGGAGGTTAACTCCATCCCCTCACCTGGGGCAACAAAAGCTCAGCAGCCTGCATCACCATAGCACCAACAGCCATCAATAAATTGCTCTCGTAAGAAAAGAGCAGATGTGACAAAGATTGTTCCAGGGTCTATAGCAGACCACAGCCAAAGCAGAAGAGTCTAAATGTGCTGGGCTGAGATGGCAAGGGAAGTCACAACTGGGTTCCATCTAGGGGGAATTATTCTTACACTCAATTCATCAATTTACGGGCAAGTGATTCCACAGGCAACGTCGCCTTGATTAAACAGAGCCATAATGACAGTGAGTGTAGGGAAGCATCCAGCCAAGTATGCAAACTAGCCTTCTCAGCCTAGAATAAAAGCTTTCTAACCAATAATTTCATGCCTTTATCTATACGATCATTAATACAGATACCAAACAATGCCAGCTTGACGCGGTGTCAAAGGCTCTGACAACCTCTAATTGATAATAAATAATTCAATTTCTGTCCCAATCCAAAACTGCTGAATCTTGGGACACGTTCCAAATAAATGATTAAAAAGAACTTTGAATGTAATTATATCTAACACAATTGGGGATATTGCCCAGATGAAATTTACAGCAACTATTCAGAGCTGCAACATTTCAATGACACTGGCAACTCTTTATGCCTACTAGAAAATGAAACATTCGTTGCTCGGGCAATGGCACAGGCTGCGTTTTTTATCGACAGCTGTGTGCCAGCACCTCACCCAGGCCAACCAAGCTTCCCACAGAGGTGCAGTCTTTTCCAAAAGCACTTGAGAAAATTTGAGAACAGAGTTTAGCCACAGCCCGATCTTTATTGTTCTGTACATGTAGGACAACTGGATCTTCTTTCTGATCCAGCTGATTCTTCCTCTGCCCTAAAACTGCTTACATTACAATTAACAAAAAGTTTTGAAAGAAATGAAGCCCCATAGTTCCTGGAAGAAAACTAGGGCAGCATGTTTCGGCAAGGAAAGCGACTATCAGCACAATCCTGAAATGATGAATGTGGCATCTCAGAGGCACACCGACTGTTCCCAGTAATTCCCAAACTCCAAAGCCAGGAGGAACTCTGAACACTTAAATAATGAAAACATGGGGCACGTATTTACAAGAACATCCTTACACAAGATTTCACTCCTATTTTTCTCACACCTCTGTAAATCCTTGCTGAAATCTTAGTTTCTGCATCTGTAAAATAGGGACGATGGCATTCGCTTTGATTTCTTTGGATGCAAACTGTTTTGAATGTCACTTTTTTCCGTGCAGTAAGAAAGTAGCAGCCAGTTACATTAAATAAGAGACAGTGGATTTAACAGATCTCCTATTTGCAGTCTGAGATCCACAGATCACTTAAGCACACGCTTAACTTGAAGGAAGGATGCAGTCCTCTTGGAATCAGTGGATTATTAGACCCTATGGGACGAGCTCACGTGCTGAGGTCAGAGCTGGAACCTCAGTACCTGCTGGATATTCACTCTGCCTCACCTACAGAAGAAAATTCCCTTACAGGTGAGGAACCAAGCAACTCTATTGCACATCTTCTTCTACTAGATACTTTCTCTAAAGCATCTCATAGCAATCCCTGTAACAAAGGAAATGTTATATAAACCTACACTCCAATCTAGTGGTGACAAGCTAATGAGACTGATGAAACTTTGCTAGCCTCCTTTAAAAAGGCAGAAAACTTATAAACTACCATTAAACCCTGATATTTGAAATGACTGGATCTTCTTTCACAGCAACATTCACCATAAATTATAAGCTAAGTTATATAAAGTAACTTACATAAAAGTAAGTACATATATATGTAAGTTATATAAAAGGGAGTGAGGCTAACAGGAAAATTAGATACCAGGAAATACAAGGATGCTTTCCTGGTGCAGTTTCAATTGCATGCACAAACCAGCCAAAGATCTCATACATCTTCAGAGCCTTGGCGAGGTTGAGATTTTCTTTCTAGAAGCCCAGGATAACGGAATAGGAGAACCCAGGCACAAAAATACTGTAGTGCCAGAAATCACTCTGGAAGTTGATGAGAGCGCTGGTTGAGCTCTCTGACCCTATAACTTTTAACCACTAGGTCACAGGTACTGAGCGTTTCTTCACAAAGTAGCTTAACAATCATTAATACTCTGTGGTTAAGCCATGCATCCATAGGAAATATTTTCCTAACTCTGCATAACTTTGTCCACATAACAGGAGTTTGCAGCAGTTCATTCAGAAATTCCAGATGGCAGAGTCCCTTCTGAAAGCTGGGGGACCACTGGCAGTAACAGCGGATTCAAGTTAACATCCTGATTTCTCACCATGCGCCTGCAGGTCGGCAAGGGCACGGGATGTTGGAATAGTTGTAAGCTTCACCTCTAGAGAATCGGGCAGTGCACCCCTGCTAGCAGCTCTTCACCTGAACAGAAGGGGCAGCACTGGAAGACTTGATCTAGTATCTTTAATGTCAGCCATAATTTCTCTATTAAAAAACAAGAAGGGAAAATATTTCAGAGCTCCCAGAAGGGTCAGAAATAGGATAAGATAGAAGTAGAAATAGAGAAGATGTATTTAAAAGATGTCATCACTTCTTTAACATGTTTTTTCAGCTGTAAACATCCACAGTTGCCCCATTTGCACTGCTACAGAAGATGGGAAAAGGCTGAGCTTGTAGCACCAGCCATACTCCAAGGGCTGGGTAGCTGGCTCCAGCTTTCTCTAACAGACACAGGGCGAGTGCTGCTGAGGTGAACTCAGTTTAATAGGTTGCTACTTACAGGCTTAGACTGATTTACAGGTGTTTGCCCTGAAATATGACCATCCATGTCACCACTGCTAATCCTCTCCCATCTCTGAAATCCTCCCACCTCGACAGATAGCTATTTTTGGAAGAGAAAACCACATACATACATACCAAAAAGCAACCGCGCTTTCTAAATCTCCTCCCACAGGAAGGGCAGCCTGACTATCACACACCCGACAAGTTGTCTAGTACAGCGTTAACACCAACCCCTTGGCTGCCTCCGTCACGGCGGGTGTCAGCCACCTGCATGTGACAGTAATAACAGGGGTGTCACAGGGAGAGCGCACACAGACCTCGCACCCTCCTCCCTTGTAGCCTGGTAGAAAACCTCCTGTTGGCAATGCAAAGCCTCAGAAGCATAGCTGGGCTGCTGCCGCTGCATCCAGGGGAGCGGCATCGTCCACCTTGCTCTGCTTAAGACTTCTCTTTTGCTTGCTCTCTCAGGCTTGCGACCTCTTTTCTGCAACTGAGTTTCCATCCAGCTTGCAACTCAGTTCTGGATCCTGATACACGGCCGGAGACCCAGCCTGGCAGATTCAATGGCCAGAGCACTGTGATGCTCCGTAGCTAGTGAACCGGTTTCCATTCCCTGCGCATATTGCTCCAGCCCTGTGGTAATGATTTGCAGATGTACATGAGGACAAGGTTCACAGTCTAGGTATACCAAACAAAAAAATTATCTTGGGATTGAAAGTAAATTTACATAAGTAGATAACCTTTTTTTCCTTAAGTAATATATCATATAGCTACTGACGGCATTGCATTCATCTGTCTCTTAGCTTAGCTTAGAGACTGCTAAGTACAGCTTCTAGAAACCTACAGAAACCTCGCAGCAACACACAGCTCCCAGGAGCTCCAGGCCATGCCAAGTCTCACATACTGAGCAGCAGACCCAGTATTCTGGCTGCTAGGCTTTGCCCCCTACCACAGAAACTGCATCTTAGCTATTCTGAAGCATCACCACAACCCTCTCTCTCTACCACTTTGGGATTTTCACGTGGCAGATATGTTAGCTTTGCAGATATTCATAGCTTTGCACACAGTGGGAGAGGTATCCTACCCACGAACCACAACCAGGAGAACTTCTGCCCTTGAGGGCCCTTGCCCACCATGCGGCCCAACACATCAACCTAGTGGGAGACACACAGACCTATCACACAGCCTGAATGATGACTCTGGGCATCAGGATCTTGGCCAACTCAGAGTATTCAGTGACTTAGAGAATCACATGCATAGGCACAGGTCCCCCAGTTTTTAACCCTCGAAACAGTCCAGCAAGCTCCTAGAAATTTTCGCAGACTTTCCAAGCAGCCAAGCAACTACCAAACATGAAGCCAAACTACACAAGCTAGAGACAGAGACAAAACTGGATGGAAGCCCACAGGGATTGTGAGTTTCAGATCTAAACCAACGGATAAAATTCACCTCTGTACTGCTGTAAATAAGTCACAGCAGAGCTCACAACCCTGCAGGAACAATCCCATCCTGCACTCCCCACTTCTTTTCAGTGCTACAGAAGCAACAGCTCCAGTAAAAGCTGGTGGTGACTAAGTGATGACAGTGTGGGGATCCCATTCCCTGCAGCACAGAGCACAAGGGACTCCTCACACACTTCAGCTTTCATCTCCACCTTTCCTATTCTTGGCCTGAAAAGAACAATGATATTTGGAGGTCTCTGAGTGTGCTGACACACTACAGACTGCCCTTCAGTCACTCCAAGCCTTCCTTGCGATAGTCAGCTGCATGTGTGTCTCTTTACCCTGTTCAGTTTTCCCGATGGTTTCCTTTTCTGTCCTCTCCCAGCTTTTTCTGACACATCCTGCTTCTGTTGGGCCCCTGCTACGTGAGCACTTCTCTGTCTATTCTTGCTTCTTTTGCTCTAGCTCTGCACAGCAGTTACTTGTTAGTTACTCAGAATCCAAATAATTTAGGTCAAAAAGCCTGATGAATCTGACGTGGTTTGTTTCACATAAAAAGAGTGAAATTGAAAACCACCTTATTCTTCTCAGCTGAAATGCCGCGTCCCTATTAATTCAGGTGTATAAATAACACTCTCTAATGCTGCATCAAGGGCTCTGCTGTGTGATTAAACCTGCCTCCCTGACCTGTAATTAGAAACTTTGCCTCTGAAAGGCAGTTTGCAGAGAGAAAAGGAGAGAGAGAGAGACAGAACCAGCTCTCAGACCCAACAATTTTGTTCTTAGTAAATTATTCAGAGTTTTTGAAAGTTGAGCTGGATTTCCATCTGCTAGTATTGAAGACCCAGAGGGAAGAAGAATTGAAGGATTCTCACAGCAGAACACAGGAGCACAGAGCAAGGGACTGGAAATGAGAAGCCAGCTAAGAAGTTCTCTGTGTCCTCTGCCTGTCCCTGTCCTGTTCAACTGCTGCCTTTGCACACATGTGGACTTCCAAAAGGTCTTAAGAGCAATGCAGAGCGACCCTCCACCAGAGTCCCACTGAGCTAGAGAGTCATGTGTTTGGGATATAACATTAGAAGAAAACCCCCAAATTCTGTAAATGCTTCATAAATATCAGCAGAATCAGGCAATGAACACATAAAATAGTGATGGTTGTGAGTACAGAAGCAATATGGAGACCAGGTTGTGTGGTCCCACACAAATAATACATCGCATTTTGAAGACAAGTAATTTAAAGATGAATTCATTAATGATTAACCCAATCTTTTGCTCCAGGGGCAGATGGACAGTGCAGGCCATTGTACTAGCAATGACGGTAGCCACTGTTAGGTGCAGCCTCAAGGGTACACTGATGTGACAAGGTGAACCTCTCACTTGGAAGTGTGAAGATAGCAAATATTTTTTCCTCCTGGAGTCATAGTAAGAAAACTACTATTCCTTCAGCCAAGTGTAGATTCATTTTAACAACAAAAAAACCCCACAAATAAACCACTCCAACTTCTAGTCTACAACAGATGTCAGGAATCGTTCCTTTTTCTGTAAATTTGGGCTAGAACAAGCTTTAGAGCACTGGATAACACCAGAACAGGCCCCAGGATGAGAGGTCTCTGGCCCTGGGTGTTTGGCAGCTGTTTCCAGAGTTCTGCTTGATTTCAGATCAGAGAGATTTTGCGATGAATTCCTCCTCTGGTTACACCTATAATCTTTGTGTTGAGGGTGTGACTGACATCACAGTTTCATTCTTTTATGTTTTCAGGCTCAAGTTTGCAAGGCCTCGCACCAGGGGAATCGAGAGTCTGATAATTTTCTGCATAATTGTCTTTTTCTAGGAACTTCACAAGGCTGATCCAGGCTTTCAGGGACGCCTTATTAATTGAGACATCAGGTTTAAGAGGACTTAGGTGTGAGAGGAGAAACGTAACATTTACATCTCAAGGACCCTTTCGTCAAATTATCAGACCTCACTGAACTCTCCAATGCTTTATATCATCTACTATGTTTTTTCACATGCACAATTTTAACACAAAGAACAAGTCAAATCTACCAAAATATTAAATTGTCACTGGTGGAAATGCCTTTGTTCCAGGCTGCCAAAGTTTGCAAATGTACAAGGTGCAGTGGAGACCACAACCTTGGCACGAGGGTGTGGACTCCGTGAAACAAGAGAGTCCTTCAAATTCAATAACAACAACTTTAAGTAATCTTTTGTGTTTGCAATGTGGTAGAGTCCAAGTTTATCACAGAGCTGCCAGAACATAAATCTGATACAAACTACTTTGGATTAGATAGCACAGCAGCAAGAGCTTTACTAGGATATTGTGACAAGTTTTATGAACTTCTTAAAGAAACAGAACTTGGAAATACTAGCAGCGTTGATGTTGATGAGTTATTGCCTTGTGGGCTTGAACACTCAGCACCGAGAAGGGAAGAAACAAAAAAGCTAACAAATTCAGAAAACAGAGCGGTACTTGAAACTTGTATTAAGACACGTTTGGTTTTCGATCAGAATTTTAAGTCGATTGTGCTTAAAACTGAGTTTGGTAAATCCAGCCACAGGCTCTCCTCCCGTAGTTTTTACAAATCCTCAGAGAGGGTCCAGTATCACTTCACTACCCTTTCACCTGAGGGTCTCGCTCCTCTTTTAACATACCTATGCAAGAACATAGGCAAAAAGAGGTAAAAAGAACTAGGAATTTTCCATACATCAACTTCCCGAAACTGCCTGCCTCTGCACGGTACTTTCACGCACAAGGACTGCCCAGTAGCCCCAGAGATGCACCACACCTCTGCACCAGTGCGGAGAGAAGCAGCCAGGCAGGCGCTGCCAGCTCCTCTGCAGAGACCAAGTTCACAGTTAGCTGCTAGTGTGGCTCTGCTCGCAGCTCTGTCCAGCCCTGGGCTCCACTCTAGCCTGCCTGAGTTACTAACCAGTTTCTCTGGTTTTCAGCAAGTCGTACATCAGCCAGAACCAGCCCACATGGTTTGAAACAACCTTTTCCCGTTTGCTGCCTTGGCTCCCCTCGCTCTCCCAGCACTGGCTGCTCAGTGCGAGATGGCTGGCCTGCCCTCCAGGGCTCATTGCATGAGGGCCGCTCACTATCTATAGCCGCTCCTTTGAAGATTTTGCTCTCTCATACAGGGATTTACTCCACAAACTGCACTCGCCCCCTGCACAAATACCTCACACGCTGCCTTTCCAAACCTCTCAGCTCCCCCTCCCATGCCTGGGGCAGGTGCGCGCCCCCAGGCAGGCTGTGTATGGATTGCTGTGATTCAAACATTCTCCGCTCCAGGAATTCCTCCTTCTCTCCTACAATAGCATTTTAATGTCCCATCTACCTCCTCTCCCTGAATAAACAGGTCCTCTAAATGTCACTACCAGGGTTTCTGTGCACACCTACACCACTGCTGTAGCAGGGTACCCCCAACTCCCTCATATCGGTGTCCCCCCCATCATTTTTCCTTCTAACTTCAGATCTTCATTCTCCTCCAGTTCTGCAGAGGTTGCCTACAAGCCCTGTGTTTTATCTGATGAGAGATCTTTCCATGTGCTCACACAATAACTTTTCTAGAGTGATAGACAGAGATGAGATAGAGGTATTGGCATGTGAGTGCAATTACTTAGTTGCTTCATTTACAAATGCAGCTGTATCAAAATTACTGCTGCTCCCGTTTTTCCCCTTTTTGATGTCTGAGGATTTTCACAAATGAGTGGTCTTCTCCCTCCCAGTAATAACAGGAAGTCTCTGAAACTTTTGCAACTGATTATATGGAGCATTTAGAAGTTGTTCTGTCCTGTGAAGACAGAGAAAGGATGTGCAGATGAGTAAGCAGCCTCACAAGATTAGCTTTAAATGTTATGAAAATTCAAGGGAACTTTTTGTCATTTCAACCTTGAATCGAATGAACCACAGCAAGCTAACCTTCAGCTGGTCCTGAAGAAAAAGAGTTTATGTGAAGTTTCCTTGGTGACATCCCAAGTGACTTCCAAACCTCAGAATAAAAGGAAAGGTGGATCCAATGGTTTGCATTACTCCCAACCTCCAAACTGAAATATGGTACCACACTGAAAAATTACTCTCAACACAAAAATAAAGGAGGAATTGTTTTGCATCTATTAAACTCCAGTGCCTCTGAAGAACACCTTCCCCATTCCTCAGTACAAATACTTTTCTAGCTTTCAGAAAGCAGAGAGGGTTCTGAAAATCGAGCTGGATTTCTCTGCATCCACCAAGTCAGAAGGTGCCATATCTACGCAGGAGCTTTGCAAATATCATTAAAGCCTGGAGCACAATGCCACGCTCCGTGGGACATATCAGACCTACACGCTGCCTTTTCAACTGTCTGCTTCTTCTAAATCATGTACATTATGAGTGAACAGGAAGAAAACGTGTAAACAAGAACAGAAAAGGTTGTTGCGAGTTCATTAATTCTGATCACTTAATAAGCTGTAAATTGAAGTGCATGAATTCCATTCTCTCGAACACCAGGATAAATTTGAAGAATCTCTATTGACTTAATTTACACTGATATGCATTAGAATAGTTTCTGGCACGTTCAGAATCAAAATAATTATTACAGCAACACTGAAGACCAGAAGGCACCTAGTTCCCATTGAGATAACTATATGAGGGCCAGACTTACACAAGAAAAGAATTCACAACATCAATAAAAAATAGTTTAAAAATCTTAATGTTTTTTAAAGGTGGTGCAGAGGCACAGCCAAGTGGCCCACGGATTTTAGGGTTGCAGGACTGGCCTTAAGAAGCAGGGTGATACTTTGCAGCTAACTAGTGAGAGCAGAGTGCTGTGCAACTGAGCATCTACTGTCCTCCACACCTGCTTCTCACAGAAGAAAAAGATGAACTGTATACAAGGAGGTAGAACTGTTTGAATAACTTTGTTGGACAAACATTCAGATTTGTCCAGATAAATTTCGGAGCTCTTTCCTTACAGGTCCCCTCAGAGGTCGTGAGGAATCCAAGAGAGTATCTTTCTATGCAAAGACAAGTGTTGCTTTGGAATTCTTCACTCTGTAGTTAGGATGCTGTCCATAAAATCTTACACTAGCTTTTCTAGAAGATAAAACTCTTGGCCCCTTCCAGGGACCAAAAAAGGATCCCCAGCATCTTCATGGACACCTTAAATTTCTAAAACAACAACAGAGAAACATCACGGTGGGAGAAGAAAACGGAGAACTCTAAAAGAAATAATAAAATAATAA
>WEIS01016213.1:0-22347 GCA_013389965.1 Todus mexicanus
ATCTGAATGTAGTTGTTTTGTTGTTCCCTCCTACGCTTGTCGGCGTGGGTTAGGACAACAGCCTGGTACATGGAGTGACCCTCTAGTGTAAGAAACTCCATCTGCATGAACTCTGCTTCTCTTCGAGTCTCTTTGGTAGTAGGCTGCAGGATTTGGGATAGTCAGAACTCAAGCGAGACTAGATGTGTTTACCCATTCTTTTCAGCTGTTTTTTAAAGTCAGAAATCACTGAATTTATATGAGGGATACTGGCACACCTTTTTTAACAGAAGCCCCTTCCCAAACTCCTCTAATTATTTGTTTGTGGGTTTTGTTTTGGCTTTATTTTATTTTTCCATCTCCCAAGTTTAAAAGCTTAAGCTGTTAAACGTTTAAATGGTTTCTGGACCATTGTGAAGGATCAAAAAACATCATTTGCTTATGTCGTGTCTGTTCTAATAGCAGTTTTAGATCTTCCGAGGTGCTTGGAAAGCCTGCAGCGTAATTGGATCTGTAGTGTGTTGGATGCTGAATTGTAAATAAATGTTCAGATATGATCTTACCCATGCGGTGGACAAGCCAGTTGTCCTGTCTGATGAAATACTAGTTACTCCCTTAAGCTAAATGGGTTCATTAAATCCACAATCATAATAAGGATTAAAATGTTGAAATTGGCCAGTAGAGACAGTCTCTCTGAGGCTGGTTCTGTCTACATAAACTACACCCAGAATAAAAGATGAACTCTTTTCTTCCTCTTCTCAAAGACAATAGAACTGCTTTCTGCATCCCGAGATCTGAAATGCTGACAAAGCTCTGACAGGGCAGCCAAATTTCTCTGCTTTTGAGAAATTAAATCTTAGAATTAAACTGGGAGTAGATCTTGGCTCTGAGAGGAACCTGGGTTTATGCCTGGCAGATATCTAACTTGAAATGGCTCGTGTCTGACACAGATCTGTGGGGAGGATATGCTGTAGTAATTCACTGACGTTTTAATTCTGGTCAGGTAGAGTGAAATAGAATCACAGAATGGTGGGGGATGGAAGGGACCTCTGGAGATCATTGAGTCCAAGACCCTGCCAAAGCAGGAGCACCGGGGCAGGCCACACAGGATCACATTGTCCAGGCAGGGTTTGAAAGTCTCCAGACAAGGAGACTCCACAAACTCTCTGGGCAGCCTGGGCCAGGCTCCAACAGCCTCACAGTGAAGAATTTTTTCCTCATGTTCAGATGGACCCTCCTGGGTTCCAGTCTGTGCCCATTGCCCCTCATCCTATCCTACGGCAGCACTGACAAGAAACTGGCCCTTTCTACTTGACACCCGCCCTTCAGGTGTTCTTAAACATTAAGATCCGCTCTCAGCCTTCTCTTCTCCAGACTAAACAGCCCCAGGGCTCTCAGCCTTTCCTCACAAGACAGATGTTCCAGTCCCTTCCTCATCCTTATAGCCTCCACTGGACTCTCTCTAGTATTTCCCAGTCCCTCTTGAACTGGGGAGCCCAGAACTGGACACAGCACTCCTCCAGATGTGGCCTCGCTAGGGCAGAGTAGAGGGCGAGGCCAACCTCCCTCGACCTGCTGCACAGTCTATTTCTCTTGAAACCTCAAAATTTTAATGAGGACTTGTTTGATACAGCTCTGGTGCAGAGCTCTGGTTGTAATGGATTTGCTCCTTGACTTCTAAAAGTTCGGCTTTTTTGCATTCCACCTTTCTATTCAAAACTCTCCAGCAGCTAACGCGATAACCGATGGTTGGGACTAGCAAAGAGTTCAGTAGTACATGTTCAGCATATGAAACGTCTGCTTTCATTTAAAAGTCATCGGGCTTGAATTTATCACAGATGCAAAGTTGGTATGTAGAGTTCAGTAGAAAGCCTGATTCTGTAACTGTTATTTTTAAAACACTAACCAGAGTCGTATGTCTTGTCTTCGTCTCCCTCTGCTTCTGAATGCCCCAGCCAGCACAGCCCTTTGTTCTGGTAGCGCTGGTATGACTGACCCAAGGAATGGGAAATACCATAATGATCAAGCTCACTGCCTGGGAGGCTGGCAATATTTGTGCTTGACCTTGAGAGTACCGTATTAAACCAGCTCTTGAAAAGTAGATATTTTATGGGCATCACAGAATTACCTGAAGTTCAGATCAGCATAGTTATTCATAACTTACAAGGGGGAACAGGGATGGGACATCAAATATGTTGGATGCTCTAAATTTCAAATATACTTTTGTCTCTTGCTTCTTTCCTTCTGCAATGGTAGGGTACTGAAGCCCCCAGGAGGAGGTTCTAGTAATCTCTTTGGGAGTACAGAAGAAGTTTCCTCTTCAAGCAGACCACACCGGATGGCATCCAATATCTTTGGAGCATCAGAGGAGCCTCAAAACATTCCGAAAAGAACAAACCCTCCAGGTAAGAGCAGCCGCCTCCTTGAGCACAGCAGTGCTCTGAATCGCAGCACAGAACTGGTTTCGTATTCCTGAAGTGGAACACTGTGATCTGTTTGTCATCTTATTAATTGAGTGAACTGGAACAATAAATCTGTTCAGACTTCTGAATATATGAATATTTCAGCAATCTACATGTTCACAGACTTTTTTAGCACATCATCCAAGTCCTAATTCTTTCCAGGTTGAGGTTTTGGAAATGATGAAGGGAAACCGCTTCTATTCTGTCTCGTGAGTTAGCTGTGTGAGTACAGCTGGGAATCTGAGATCCTCTAGTGAATTTTTGTAACAAAGAATTTCAACCAATGTCTTCAGAAAAGCAAAAGTCTGTCTTTAGGTAGTAGGGTTCTAGAAGTCTTTGATTTCTCTTTCTTTTTTTTTTTTTTTTTAATATAGTGTGGTGTAACTAAGTCATCTAAAAAAAAAAAATCTAACAACTTTCTTGCAGGAGGAAAAGAGAGTGGTATTTTTGAGGATTCTAGTTCTGCTCAGCCTCGTCCACGCATGAATCCACCTGGTGGGAAGACAAGTGATATCTTTGGGTCTCCTGTATCTGGCAGTGTTGCGCGAGCACACCCCAACAAGCCGAAGGTATTTGTACTTCCTTTGCTGTCAAACCAAAGAAGGCTGCAGTTCTGAGAGTCGTTGTGCTTCCTTGTCACAATGCAACGCCTGCGTTCTCTTTAGGATGTCACACCTGAGTTATGCTGAGGGTAACTTAGACAGTTACTCCTGAAGTCTCCTTTTGATAGCTTGTTATCTTTGGTATGTCAGATCTCAGCATGCTCTAGCTTGTAGTAAAGCTATTCATTAGACTGTGGATGTGTGTTTTTAAAAAAAAGAGAGAGAAAGCTGGTTCGAAAGCCTTTGGCCTTCCTTCTGAGGGAGGTGCAGTTGGAGCTCTCGGCACCTAGCCAAGAGGATGCAGCTAGACTGGAAGAAGACCTTTCTCTTTATTCTGCAGTTTCGCAGAGGTGATCTTGATGCCAGCCCTGGGAAATCTGAAAAGCTCATGCCAGTGAGCTACAAGCTACAGTCATAAACGTGCGTGCAGCCTCCCCTTCACCTCTATTAAAGATGTGGATCTCCATTCAACCCTTGAGCAGGAGGTGAAGCTTAAGTGACCAACAGTGAAAAAGCTCCAGATCAGCTTCGAGTGTCAGGTCCAGCACATGCTCGATCTTGTGCCGTCAGACAACAGTGGGCCTCTTGTATCAGTCGTTCCTATTCAGTCTTAAACCTGGGATGTGTAATCATTGGAGAGGCTCATAGCTACGAGCAAATCTGGTTTGGGTAAAAAAGAGAACGTGTGGCCAACTACTTGATTTCTCTATTTAAATGACTCACATTTGGATTTACAACCTGCTGCCTTACCCTAAGTAGATACTATTAAGTGAGTAGCTACTGTGTTGGCAATGCCTTTGACATGTCAGCATGGAAAGTTAAAATCCCACGAAACACAGCTCACTGTCTTCGTGCTGAAAAAATAATAACATTCTTATTTTTCCTGGAGCCAGAGGAAGAAAAGATTAGTCAAATTTCACGCTTTCTTCCTCCTTTTTCCCCCTGAAATTTGAAGGCAATGGTGTGCTTTTGCCTGTCTTTTTATGCAGACTCTGGAGGTATTTGAGGGGATTTGGGTTATATATAGGAAAGGAGGAGGAAAAAAAAGACTGGGAGCTGGGTTTTGTCAGGAGTAGTGCTGGTCGTGCAGGAAAGGGCTTTTTATTCCTCTCTACCCTTTTACTGTTCTCTGATGCTTTTTAGTTACTTTATAAAAAAATGTAACATTAATTCCTGTGAGTTCCTAACTAGATGGAGAACACTTTGTCTGTCTTTAGAGCACTGAAACTGTGGGAAATACTGGGACGGAAAAGAGATACCACATTTGCAAAAAATACTTCAAGTTCGATCTCAGGAGTGAGAAAACACGGCAGCTTTTCTGAAGGGTTGCTCTGGGTTTCTGACAGTCAGTCTTGATGAGTGGGGGAATGGTCTGACTCTTTGGGTCATTACGGATACTTGCTGCAGACAGTAATTGCTGAATACAAACATAAATATAAACTGGGGATATTTGTCTTCTGGTTGTGAATACCAGCTTCTGCTGCTGGGTGCATGACGAGAATGGTAATTCCAGACCTCTGGACCGAACCGTTTATCCTAGAGAAATTTTAAGCCTCTGATGAGCTAATGTGGCATCTTCATCTGTTTCAATGAATTGTCTGAGATGTGCACCTTGACATAACACAGGATATACCTTCCCCCAGTGTTTTGGGGATTGTGGAGGGGGTGAAGGGCTGTGTGGTGTTTGCAGCTGTTGGCTTTTACCATGATAAAAGTATAAACTTGGATCAGAAATGTCCCAAAACTTTCTGAAGGATTTTGTGACAGAGTTACCATTTGAGAACAGTAATATACTAAGATAGTTTTTGGTTTCTTTGCAGGATCACATTGTCTTGAAAGAAGATGAAACACCAAAGAAGCTAGAAGGTCAGCAGGAGAAGTTGCTTTCTCTGTTCTCTTTGAGCAGATAAGCTCTGAGAAATAGTTTCTTATTCTTCCTCTTAAAAACTAAGACTCAGGCTGGTGTTTAGGATAATATAACTGAGAAGTCTTTCTTCTGTTAGTCAGAAATTTAATGGCTCGTCTCAGGGAAATGGCTTTCTTCCTCTTATTTGGGAGAACACCACAGGCCTAAGTCTTGGTGTGTGTATATACTTTGCTCTGTGTGTGTGTATACAGATTCCATATATATCCCTCTATATAAGATATCCTATCAGATTGCTTCTTCCTCCCTTGCCATCCCCTTTGAGTGTGTAATCTTGGTGTTCTGTAGTTGTAAATAACAAAAGCTGACTGACAAGATGTGTTATGGCTCAGCTAGTTTATTGTTAAAGAACAATGGGAAGGCTGTTTTCAAGCTCAGGATGGAAGGATTTGTTGGTGTGTTCCATTTCTTAATTGTCTGAAACTGCCAAAATACTTCTGAAGGTGGATTGCATAACCTGCATGTCCCTGTTGGAAAGATTGCTGAAGGAAGAGAGAAATTGTTGTGAAAAGTAGAACACTTCCTCAGCACCTCTTTCCTTCAGGAAACATGAAGGGATCCAGAGAAACCTTTGTGTGCTGTGGATGGGGCACATGGGAATAATCCAGCCTGCAGAAGATGAGGCAGTTTGTGCACTGCTGAATAGCAAGTTGATTAATCCTTCTTCTTTTCGTTCAGCTACAGAAAATATCAAACCACAGCTGGAAGATGGAGGCGAGAAAAAAGATGTGGGCAAAGAGGAGCGATGCAAGGAGCCAGAACCCAAGATAGACAATCACGAGCCCCGGTTAGGGCCAAGGCCACGCTCACACAACAAAGTTCTCAACCCGCCGGGGGGGAAATCCAGTATTGCATTCTACTAGGGTCGTCTCTTCGATTTCACTAACAGAGTCTGCACAGAAACTCTTGTCTGTGGTCGCGAGGTCAGTTTATAGATGATTGTTTGTGGGTAGATTCTTAGGCAGATGGATGAGAGTTAAGCTGCAGCGTGTAGAAAGATAACCTGATGATTTGGGGAGGGAGGGCTGGGGAGGGAAGGGGTGCCCTGTGGAAGATGCGAGTATCGGCCTGCCTGGGTGGGTGGCAGAGGGGGACATTAGTGTAACTTTGTGCAAGATCAGTGCTACTTTGTGGTGAGTTCGTCAGACTGGTAAGTTCTTAGCTAGCTAGTGCCTCAGGACACTCCTGTGGAGTTAGGCTTATCCATACATTCAACACAAAGAACATTGTGAATGGGTCAGGACCTGGAGGTGACATCTGCAAGATTGTGAAGCACAGCAGGTAGGCCATGCTCTCCTCGGGGCGGTAGGGTGCAGCTTCATAATGTGAGCTGAATTGCAGCCACTCCAGTGTAAACACATTCCACGGGCAGAAGCAGTGCTACCGTGGCTTTGGAGTGTCTGCAGTCTTTTATTCTCTTTTTCTCCTTTCTTGCTTTGCAGCACACAACTGCTGATAGAAGGACAAAATATGCAGAAAGTTTCTTTTGTACCCCTAAACCACCGTATGTTCATAAATACCGTGGTCTTCCCCTCCCCAGAGTATTTAGGCCTTTCTGATGCCTTCAGTAATCTGCTGATTACTACCACTAGCTCTTGACAAGTGACCAGTCCACCCTAATGCTTCATGGGACTGCTTCAAGTCTTCCTGGTTGAGTGCTTGCACGTTTCCTAGTAGAGGTGTGGGTGTGAGCAACGGCTTTGTGGGACTCTTGGAACAGAACAACTTAAAATGTACAACTACCACGGAGAACATAGCGAGGCGTCCAGCCAGCTAGCTCTGACCCAGCCCGTGTAGCAGTGCCTTACCTTCTGCCCAGGGTTAGTACTTTGTACCCTGCAGAAACCAGCGCTGTTCTGCCGTCTTCACCACAGTGCGTGTTCATTTGTTTGTCTGTGCTGACTCTGTTAGTGAATTCTCTTGTCTTTGGTCAGCCTTACGTTTGTCTTCAACTGCCTCAGATTTTTGTTGGTAAGGTTGGGAGAACTACGTGGATTCTCCCCAAACCACGGTTGTAGTTGTTTCGAGACATGCTGTAAACTCTGCCCTAGTTGGAAGAGCAAAGCCTTTAGCAATACAAACCTTCTGGTTGCTCTGGCTATCTCAAATCGTGTGGGGGAAATGTGCATGTTTTGCACGAGCATTCATTGGGGAGGGCAGCTCCCATCATTTGTTCTCTGAATGGACTTTCTGATTGTATCCAGAGCTTTGATACATGAATGTTAGCATTAGGTGCTCACTTTTCAATGTATTTAGTAGCGACTTTTTGAAATTTGACATATCGAAACAGGAGTTGTTCAGGTACACACCAAAGAACAAGTGGCCTTATCTGTGTCTATCCGCTGCTGTTCTAGCCCAGGTTCCCCAGGCACTGGTGCTGTGCAGAGGGGACTGTCTGCGGGCTGGGTGCTAAAACGCTCTGTGATTACAGTGCTGCTCAGTTCAGTGGGTGTCAGAAGGGGTGGACAACTCCATGAGGACTTAGTTGCCTTTTCAAATAGTGCAAATGAGCTATATGGGACAGCGCTAAGCCATGGAAAGTAGGGATTTTGATGCCTTTGTACCTTTCAGATAAGTTTGGAGCTCCCTGTTATTTGGCCTCCTAGGAAAACAAGTCAGTGATAGTGACTGCAAGCCTGGAATGGATCTTTGTTACTTCCAAACATGTATTTCCTAGCAGAATTTCCTGGGTCTGTGCTGTCTAGCCCCTGGCTGAGTCTCCGACACATCTGTTTCAATTCCTTGTTCCGGTACTTGACAGGGTTTTAAGGGGCTACCATATGGAAAAGGCAACCAGAGGCTGTTTTCTGTGTTGAAGGGTCTGGTATAATCGATGCTGTCTGTAATACTGAGCTTAGACTTGGCATCTCTTAGTAACTGATGTGCATTGGCTACAGTGCCTGTCTTTTAAACAGCAACTTCCAACTAGGCCTTAAACTAGTTAAATATGTTCATTTTCTTGCATTTCTTTCTTTGACATCTAAACTATGTTTTCAACTCATCAAGGAAGATCGAGAAGAGTATTTCTCTGAGACAGAATGGGATGGGAAATCAAATGATCAATCATGCGACTGTCAATAAACCTCTGTATTTTGTTACTCCATTTTGTGCTCTAGGTGTCTGCTTTTATAAATTAATCAGCAATTGGAAAAATCACACAGATCTTTGTAGGCCTTCTGCGCTGCAGAGTATGCTTTGGAGATGGGATGTCCCGCTCAAGGTTGCTCACGAGATAAGCACCTCTTATCCCTGGGGAGAGGGAAGGAATAGTAGCAAGTGCAGGCTGTTCAGTGCCTTTTTGTGGCAGCATTTCATGTTTTGGACAAAGCAGGGATGCCGTTATGCTCTTCAGCAATATTGCAAGTAGACGTAAAGTATTGTAAATGTTTCAGGCTATTTGTTGAATAGTGCAGCAATTCCCCTTGGGCAAGGGATGCTCTTTGTGGAGAAGTCGTACTCGCGGTTCTACACTTCCAGCAAGCACGTAAAGCTCTCCTCACGTGCCAAACTGTCTTGTGTGGTAGTGTGGAGCCAACTACAGCCACAGAAACTCCAGTTCCCTGCAAGTTGGATATGGTGGCATCTCAACCAGGGCGTTCTAAATGTGCTGCGTTCTGTGTTCTACAGAGCCTCGGCCAGCGCTTGTTTGTGCAGAGACTTCTGTGTTCCGCACGGAGGGTTTTGCCGGTCAGAGCTCTCGAGCACTCACAATGCTTTGGGTGGGATCTGCTTAGTGTGGGAACTTGTGAATATCCTTGGTAGATAATACGTGATCAACAAAGGATTGCCCTTCCTCTAAACTGCTGCCAACTAACAGACTACCGTACAGCTTCACTTTGCAACTCTCTATGTTACCTCATTGCTTTGCCCCTACATTGAGGATTTGTAGGTTAAACACTTCGGATATAATATTATCCAGGTTACTCTTTCACTCTTGGAAGAATCTGTTCTAGTAAGCTGAGCTTGGGAAGTGTTTAAAGGATGACTTGTGTGCTTCCCAAAGTCCTGTGTACAATTCTAGGCATAGCTACTGCTTAGTTCCTAAATACGTCCCCATGTCTGCCCAGTACAAGACAACCCTGCTGTAAGGACCAGCCCGGGCGCGATGTGCCATCCCTCCTGATCCCCTGCGAACCTGATTAACCCAAATCTGTGTTTCCCCTGTTGGGACTGCCAGCTTCCCGCGATGCCTTTTAAGCAGCACTGTCTGATATTGTCCTTCCGGTACAGTCTGTGTGAGCACTGATTAACAGCTCACTTTGCACTCTTAATGAAGATTAATCTCCTCTCCGTCAGTGTTTTAAGTAGCATTACTGTGTTTTTTTGAAGGATTTATAGAGGTTAATCAGACTTGGAGCATCTAATGTACATTCTAGGGGGTTATCTAGCGAGAGAACATAGGCAGTGCTGTGCAGAGACAACAATTTAAGCACTAAATGAGTAACTTGTGGTATGTTCCCTGAAAAAATCTCATGCTTGCTTATGTATAACATCCCCCTGATGCATGGATGTCCAAGTATTTCTTTCAGTGTGATCAGGTGGGGAGCAGTTTGATGCTCCCGTCAACATGCAGCGTGTGCTCAGTCGTGGTAGCCAGCTGGCCACCGAGTGTTCTGTTGGAGCTCTGTCTCCTGATTTCAACTTGAAGCTCTGCTGAAATCCTGTATCCCTTCCCTTTGGAGAAGGTGATGGTTTAGAATGTTGTCGAGGCTGGACTTTTCCAGTGTTTATTTTGCTTGAGGAACAAGGTTGGGTCACAAGCAGGAGGCCGTGCAATGCTAGGCTAGAGAAAGCAAAAGGCGCCTGACCTCAGCGAGCACAGGCTCCCTGCTGGTAACCCAGGGCAGGGCTGTAGGAAGCTTTTGGCATGTGAGAAGCCGCTTGTATCACTACTTGTCATCAGCTGCGCAAAAAGTAGATTGGGTAAGGATTTACTGGTGGTGCACAGAACACGCGCACAGCCCCACAAAGAGCCTAAGCTGGTGGCCGGGCTGCTAGCCCAATGGCTAATTGCTCCCGCACAAGCACATCAACAAGCAGAAAGAGCAGGTTTAATTATTGTGAGAAATTTGTAGTCCTGATTTATTTTATCTTGCTTCCAGAGATGACTGCCATCCTCTCTTGGCTCTGCCTTTCCCTTTTGTTCAAAATGCAACTCTGGAGTTAACTGGACCTCCTCCAGCAGCTCCAATTGCTGGCCATAGTCAGCAAGAACACTGTCATTTACTTCACCCAGCAGCCTCTCTTGCTCCAGCTCGCTGTTAATTCAGGTCTTTTATCCTACTGTTTTCCTCTTCCCTCCTACATATACATGTATTTTCAGCACTAGCTACACTGCCCTTTGGCTCCTCGATTATCCCTCCCATGCTACACAAGAGGAAGTTTCTGCTGAAGAATATTGTTGAAAAGAGCTTCCTGTTTCCAGGGGGTTGCCTGAGACTACAGAGACAAAAAAATCAGCTCTGCTGAGCACATACTCTCTTCTCTAAGTTTAAGACCCCAACTCGAGTGTCTGGTACCGCTGCAGGTGGGTTTTCCACTGCTAAAAACAACATCAGGATTTCGGCACTAAAGAGCAGCACAGCAGCTGGAGGCTGAAGGATGTTCTTAAAACCAGTCTAGCAGGAGTCCAGTTTGTCAGCTGAGAGGAAACACTGGTGAGGCTGCACATGGCAGGAGTTCAGTTTGGGGCGCTCTAGTTTGAGAAACATGTCTTAGGGAGGGAGGTGGTTCAGGGAGATCTCCCTGGTGTATATAAGCACCTGCTGGGAGGCAGTGAGGACGAGGGAGCCAGACTCTGGAGGCAATGAGAACAAATCAAACCGCGGGAAATTCTTTCTGAACACAAGGAGGTGCCTTTTCTTACTGTGAGGGCAGTCGAACACTTGGACAGGTTGCTCAAAGAGGTTGTAGCCTGCATCTGTGGAGATGCTCAAACTCTGACTGGACCCAGTCCTGGACAACCTGCTCTGGCTGATCCTTACTGAGCAGAGCGTGTTGGATGAGAGGAACTCGGGAGGTCACCACCAAACTAAACAATGCTGTGATTCTGCAATTCTGCAACTTCGCACCCCATGCCCAGATTTCTGCTGCACTGGGTTCCAACAGGGAAATCCTTTAATTGTCCGTAGTGTGCAATTAATTCACCAGGTATCTTAGAAGCCCCTTGTTCTCTGAACACACTCTTTTCAGTAAATCCGTTTAAGAAAACTTTGAAGGGTGGATTTCTCTTCTGTGACATCTACTTAAAAATGTGACCTTACTGGATGCTGGCAGTGCCTAAACTGCTTTCAATCTATTTTTCTGTTAAATGCAGCTTGAGCAGAGCTGCTCTTTCTCTTAAGAGTTGGTAATAATTTACTGAAGTCGATCTTCTCAGCATTCCTCATTTACTTCATTCTTAAAAGCATCCTTTGTGCTTTTGTAAACACCGTTTGTGTGAGCATTTTGCATAGTGAAAAGGGCAGCTGGCCGAGCACAATAAGCCTCTAGCATTCATGAGTAAGAGCATCTTGGTTTAAAGGACAGAATTTCAGATCAAAACCTTCGATGCTTTTGAAGGCAGATGAGGAGGCACAGCTTACGGAAGCATTTCTAGTAAGGTAATAAGCAATTAAGCTCAGCTTGTGTGCCAAAGGTCAGCAATTTGATTAATTCAGTCTCTGGCCTAAAGAATAATGGGGGTGTCACCCGCGTGGCTGTGTAATTTGTGGAAGACGCACACTCGTCCAGAGCAGTCGCTGACACATCAGACCTGCCAGAGTATGTGTGTTTAGCAAGTGCTGATGTACAAGATTCCTGTGACAGAGAAATGGTGATGGGCCAGGCAGGTACACCTGCCGCGGGCAGTTTGGATGCAAGAGTGAAAAGCAACTACCTCATGGCTTATGAACAAGCTTCAGCGAGTTTAGTTTCACTTAGTGTAGCTGCTAAAGTGCATTTGCAGGTTTCTGTCTGTTGGAGAATGCCTAAGAACCACAGAGCAGACACCTTTCACTGTGTGCCAGGCGTAAGAAAGTGGAAACGTTCCCTTTCTGTAGACAATTCCCTTTGAGATTCCCTTTAAAGATGTTTTAAAATACACAGGCTAAAAATCCACTCTCAAACAGAAGTGATCAGCGCTGTGTGGCAGCCATCGCTGTTCCCGCACTGCAAAGGCTCAGCTGACAGAGCCTTCGTGTCCTATGTCATCATCCAGGAGCGGTGCTGCATCTGCAGGGCCTCTGTCCTCCTGCTCCACAGGCGCTCCCTTCCTTGTTCTGTTCAGTGTCCCACCCTAGAAATTCAAAGAGGCAACTAGTGACAAAGAGGACACCGTTCTTCCTGTGCACACGTATTGCTAGAGCTGGGTCCTGGCCCTTCCCCTCACCCCTCAAGCCCCAAATAGCTTTATATTAGGTAAGGCTACTCTGCCCTGCACCGGTATCTTAGCAGACAGCTCTCTTCTTACACAGTCCCATTTTTTTATGCTGGGGGAATTACTTGTATAAACACACACAACATCAATAAATGCAACTTGGTGATGCAAGGCTGCTCTTCAGCTTTGATCATGCTCACCTGTTTCTCATCCACAACATTGAGGCTAATGGAGGCAACAATGCACGCGACAGTGTTTGCCAACATGAAGATCATCATCTGTTGCCAGCGCCACAAGGGGATCTTAAATTCACTAGAAAAGGCCAAAACAGATTAGAACTACTAGCTGCTGGAAGGTATTTATGGCACCTCTGTAGTTCCTTGCAGGGTGAGGTTGCACAGACACCAATTTCTGTTCACACCACTCCACTAAAGCACCGTTGGTGTCTCTGCTTGAGAAGAAAAAAAAAGCATTCTGACCTGGACTTTGTTCCTAGAATGTGTCCAACAATCAGATTTGAAAGGCCAACTCCAATCATCTGCACCGAAGTTGCAAGCCCCATGGCTGTCCCCAGAGTCGCTTGAGGGACCACAAGAGGTATGGATGGCCACATACTAGCCTGGTAGGAGTAATGAGAAGAGGAATTAACTCAAAGCCTTATTCAAAGGTGTTACATGGTCATTGGTTTAAAAAGGAATTATTCCCACTAAGTCAGCATTTGTACTTTCTCTTTAAACAACTGCTCTTTATCTCTCCCAGCCTATCGGCTGGTTCTAGGCTGTTCCCCATCCTTTTCAAGCAGCCTGAGGCTGCACAGACAACACGTGTTACTTGAAACTGGAATAACCCGACTCCAGATTTCCGAGGGGGAGTTAGCCCTGATGATTTAGCTCATGAGACTCAAAGGAGATTCAGGTGTTACCTTCAAGGTAATAAAGCACAGATTAATGCCTCACACTCTTATCAAATGGTCCCTCACATTGTGTTTTGCTCCACGTTGATTCTTTGGGGTTGTTACTAACCAAAGTCTTCAGGATTGGGGACCCAACAGCTTCAAACTGCGGCTGCTGAATGTGCTCATCGAGACTCCAGGGCAGCAATATCTGCCACCCCGGATACAGAAGGAGCACAGCCACAAAACAACTAGAGCAGCGGAGCTGTGAACTTACAGCAGCGAAGGAGTAAGTAATCCCCAACCAGATGGTCGAGACTAACGGAGGAACAAACGTAAATGCCAGGAGAGCGAAGACGGGCAGAGTCAGAGCAGCGCAGCCAACAGCAAAGAGGCCTCTCAGGCCAATGTAGTCCTGGTAAAGGAAACCAGAGAATCAGCGGCCAGTGGCCATGGGGAAAGGCAGACTTGACTAAGGAGGAGGGAAACATACCATTATGCCCTGACAATTATGGAAATAAAGAAAGGAAGAGTTTGACAAAACAGGGAATGACTACATGCAGGTTGTCCTTCCCCAGCTACTTGCAAAGCTTATCCTGATCCTTTCTGTTCTAGTCTGATTTCTCAAAATCTACAACCATTTGCTGTGCTTTGACGCTACCGTAACACAATTAAGGGACCCAGGGAAAAACAGGTCAGCATTACTTCTTGTCATCGAATTCAAACTAAAGTGCATCTTCCAGTTTGTAAGGAATTAAAGGACTTGTTCAGCAACAACAGGCTAAATTCTGGTTGAAGGCATCGTAACAAAAGCAAATGCTGCAAGCCAAGTTAAAAATGATCAAGCAAATGAGGAAAAAGAAGCAAGCACTTCTCGTTTTGGGTACTCACAATTAATATGCCAACTGCTGCAGAGAGAACAAGGGAGCTGTCGTACACTGCCCCAGCAATGTAAGCGGCTGCCTGCTGACTGTAACCAGAATACTTATCCTGGATAAACTTGCTAAAAATAAAATGAAAGAGGAGGAAAAAAAAATGACATAATTAGGACTCCTGATCTGGTTATTTTGACAGAAAGTAAGCCTGAGCACAAACACATGGACCGAAAGGGTTTTAATGAGAGGACGTGTAAACAAGTTTGATTCCATCTGGTTTGCAGTGCCAAGCCTTTGTTGGTTTATTTTGGTTTTAATTGGTGCATGCCATAGAGAAGCTGCCAGTTTCAACAGCCTCTTTAAAGATGGTCCTGCAAGCACAGAGTAAACCTGCAGGTTAAAGCTGGGCACACATTCAATTCCATCAGCACAGCTCAGAAGCAGCAGTTTACCATCACCCATCCAAAACATACAGATGGAGTCTTTACATTCTGTTTGAAGAGGCTGAAGGCATTTATTGATCCATGGGTGAGAATGCTGAGGGGCAGGAAAAATATTTTAAAATAATCCAACAGCAAAGATCAGTGCTGAAATTGAACACCTGCGTTTTAGAAGTACTAGGAATTGCCCCCAGCATCTTTAAGGAGACCTGGTTGAAGTAGAAAACATACAAACCAAGTTTTGTTTTCATTGTTAGGAGTCAGCCTTTCATCTTTGTTAGGGACACACAAAAAATGGCATCAAAACCAACTCAAATTCTTTACAGAATTCACAGTTCTAACAGCTTAGATAAACAAGTCTGTTTAGAGACCTCGTAGCTACTTAAACCTGGTTTGGCTACTTGCAGGGCTACTCACCGTGAGTAATAAAGAGCCTTTAGAGCCTGTGCTGTCAGCAAAGGGTGAAACAAGGCCCTGCTCTGCAGAACTGCAGAAATAAAAATTCTGTGTGATCAACAGACACCGTTTTCAGTTCAAATGAGAGGGCAGCTGATAGAAAGCCCATCTCAGCAAGGCCTTGAACCTTGGCATATTTAATGTGTTTTACTGATAAGAGGTCACTTGTCATCAACATTGTCACAACAGATTTCTTCACTCCCAATTTTGAAGTGGCTTCCTGTACATCACGAATAAAACACTAACAAAAGAATCTTCCTTTTTTTTTACTTCAGGCCTTTGCTAATGTAAAAGTTCCTACTCGTTCTGTGATAGAAGTCACATCATCCACAATCAGGAAAAAAGCAAAATGCCAAGTCCATGGCAGAGCCACAGGACAGAAGCAGGAGTCCCAATTTAGTCAGGTGAGCTGCTGCTTTGTTTTAAGCAAATGAAGGCATATAAAATGAAGTCTTGAGCCTTGCACCGGGATGCAAAGGCTTCCTCGCTTACAAACCCTGCCTGACTCGAGCTGAGCTTAGCTCCAGACACAGCAACCACCACCCAGGAACTGCAGGGCAGCACAGCCCCAGGCCAGTGAAGCTAACACCCCACCCAGCTCAGAAGACAGCCACCTTGTTGGACTGGCACAAAGGTGAAATGTCTATGGGCTATTTTTTAAACAAAGTATTTCTTCCACTTCTCCTAAAATCTTTCTGATCCTCCTTTAGCCATGTTCCAGGCTTTAAATATTGGATGAATCATTTCCCTTCAAGTTGTTTTTGCTTTGCTTCAGAAGCCTCGCTCATCTTCAGAGGGAAAGAAAGGTCATAGAACCCTCGTATCCTCAACTAGGTGTTAAAGACAGGTTTCTGTGTGTTTCCTGAGCAGAAGGAACAAAGGCATTCCTTCTGTATTTCCCAGTCAGCTAAAAATCACGGGCCTGCAAGGCTCTGCTAGGCTTGCATTGGTCAGTGGAACAACAGCCAGAGAGCGATACCTGGCATCTGCCACAAAGGGGAAGACTCCGTTGTAGAAGAACATGATGGTGAGGACCAGGAGCCAGTAGCGAAGGGGAAGTCGCCGGATGTCCTGAATCCGCTGCAAAGATAAGATACGCCCTCACTCACCAGCTGTGAAGTCTTCAGCTTCGCACTAATGTGACTTTCTACAAGCTGTTACAGGTCACAAAAAATTCAAGAAGAAACAGCAGGTAAAAGGGGAACTGAATGGCAGCTCCTGTACCTCTACATGAAATTTGGCACGTGCTGACTCCAAAGCTTTCCTTCTTTAATGCTACTCAGTAAAGAAAACCAAAAAAAGCTTTATCTTTCTACAGGTTATGGCTGCAAGAGACTATTCTAAGCAGGCTCTGCTAAGAGCCTACTGCAAAACATTCAGTGGAAAGGTGCAGCAGAAACAGGAGTCCCAGCACTGAGATAGAGGAATCAGTAAATTACTACTGTGAGAAGGAAGCATTCCTGTAGATTTAAGTGCCATCAAAATTGCAGCATTTTGCCTGCAATGCTTGTCCCTAGACAGAAAAACGCGAGGGGTGGAAGATAAAGGCTGGTAAAAGATAGTTCAGTCCTGAGCTGTGCTCTGTCACAGATTCCGTGAGCCAGAAAGCAGCCCCAGAGAGGCCACTCTCTGGTTTTATGCACAAAATTGTCCTCTGAGCTTCCTACAGTCCAGAAGTTAGTGGCTCAGAAAAGTAATGCCGCTCAGAGTGCTAACTCAGCACTAACGGCTGCAAATACACAGGCTCTGAACTAAAAATGTACGCATGACAGATGTAATGTCCTCAGAGGTACCCGAAGGACTGTGCTGCAAGATTTAACCAAGTGGTTTTAATGCCCTCTTCTGGCCAGGACCAGCTCTTGCTACCGCAGCCTTCCCCGCCCTGCCAAAGCAGCGCTCAGGCGCCCAAGCTTTCAAACTTGCAGTGGAAAAGCTCACATACCACTTTTTTGGATTCTTGCTGGATAACCCCATCCAAGCCGAGCTGTTTCATGCCCACTTTATCTAGTACACTGACTGTGAGGGCTGAAACAAAACCAAGCACACAGAGCAGGGTACCTGGAAAAGACACAAGAGGTGTTAGAAAATTCTTCAGTGTGGAGAGAGCTGAAAAACAAAACCAGCTGCGTGTAATATGCAGAATTCTCTATGGCTCCTACTCCTTCCTGACTTCTCTCAACATTCCCTACTGCAGCCATAGAGTAGGACCATTTACCTCTCACCACCTTCTCAAGAGTCTTTAAGCTCTTTGTCCACTAAGCTTCGAATTCACTGCAGAATTGCAGGAGGCCAGTGAAGCTAAAGCCCCACTCCTCTCCCAGGACAGCCACAGTGCAGGACTGTGGCCAGAACGCCTTCTAAACTTCGGCAGGCCTGTGTGTAACAAAGCCAAGGTTAAAACAAGCCAGGCATTAAGAAAATTCCGTGGTTCTCTGAGCAGAAGTATCACACACGGGCTAGCACTGGAAGCCAAGTTACACCTCTTTATTTCCGTGACCTGCTGCAGGTCCTGCTGCGATCTGAGCTGTCAGCACAGCCAGATCCAGACAAGTCAGTCAGATTATGCTGGATATGCCTGAAGTGAGTTTGGCAATGGGTATCTGCTGCAAGCATCCTTCTCTCACAGAGATCTGTGTCTGTTTTGTTTTCCAAAGAGACAAAACAATCTCTGTGACGCATACACACTTTGTCTGGCGTATTTATCCCATCACCGGCTACTGAAGTTGCTGTGCTGCGCTTGGCAAATGCTGCCTGAGCACAAAACTAGTAGCATCAGGTGGGATGCAACATGCCATGCCAGCCAGTCTCTTCTCCAAGAGCTGGAACCAGAGGAAAGCAACGGCTTCAACTTCTACAAGAGAGATATCTCACACACGCATCCTCTTTCCATGGGTGCTGGCCCACACTGTTTTGGTGTTTGGGAAATAACACTTTGCTGTAAGAACCGAGTCTTTGAAGACCAAGGACGTCCTGAGGCAGGTGTCCCCACCAACACCACCCCAGGACACTAGAGTACCTGAGCACCACTACTGAGCTGCATCCCTGCCACTGCAGACAGAGCCTGTCTCGCTGCGCCAAAGTGAGGACGGAAACTCAAATCTTCTCAGGATTCACAGTAAGAAACATCTCATTCAGATTCTGCTTCTCTCAGCAATGTAAACCTATGGTTTTGATCAGTCCACGACCGAGGCATCTTATGCTGAGACCAACACTCCTGCAGAACCAGCCTGTTCTGGTAGCTAAAATACTGCACAACAAACCAGGCTCGCCTCAGGTCTAGGAAACAAAAGGTCAAAGAAACTCACCTCCCCAGAGCGTCCACTGCATTCCAAATTTTGCCTCAAATTGCTGGGTGAAGAAGAAGTTGAGGACGCTCCCGAGACGGGAGAAAGACAGAGTCAGTCCAAATGCCAGTGCCAGTTCCTTCCCCTTGAACCAGAAGGCTGTGATGCGATTCTGTACAACTTGGAGAAGACAAAAAATCATCTCTTGAACAGCCAGACAGCCAAGAGCATTGCAACAAACACAGCCTCTCAAGCTCCAGTGCTTAACCTGAGGTAAGGCACCTCTACACATCCCAAATGGTTGTAGTATGTGTCAGCTTCGCGGTCTATTTTAAAACGTACTAAATCCTGCTGGGGCACAGGAGCTGAATTTATCCCTCAAATAAGGCAAGCAAAAATACCCCCCAGAGGCACAGAAATCACACATCAGTCCCCACCCCCAGGGGAAGGACAGACTTGTTCAGCACACGCGAAATCCATGCAACCCTTCAAGGAATGGTGTTCTGATCCCAGCGTAGGTTCCTGGTGCAGAGCGGGTGAAGCTGACTGGTAGGACAAGGGTCTAGGGTGTATTGTGACCCTCTGGTGAGGCATAAAGAATGTGAATTCCTTACTAGTGAGTGACCCATTCCCAGAGCCAAAGAGCAGTCTTCCTGTCAGCATCATTGGCAGGAGGTATGGTGACCCCTTGAAATGGGAGCCCAGAGCGAAGATTGATGATCCCAGCACAGTCAGAAGAGAGAAAACAAAGACACCAACTGTGGAGAAATGGAAGAAAAATAAGAAAACCTCAACAAACGTGTGAAGAGCCGGACAAAAGCACTGTCAAAAAGCAAACATGCCAGCAAACCTGTGCGCTTCCAGCAGTTTACCCTCGTAACCTTAGCTTTGTAAAGATCCATCTCTTTAGGGAATCTTCAAAATAATGACAATATTATCATGATAGAAGGTTAGAGAGGTAGAATAGGTCAGACAGAGGACTCTGGAGTCTCTAGAGTCCCTGTTCCTGTCCTGAGCTCCATGACGGATGATCTCCCTTCTCTGTCTGCTCACCTGTAAGATGTTTACCCCTGTGATACAGAGACAGAGCACCACAGCATTTGCTGGGCCTGAGATCATGGCACACACCACAACGAAGGTCAGAGTAGGGGACAGAACAGTACTTTATCAGTTTGTCCCATTGGAAACAAGGAACGCTGCTCCCTGTTATGTGCATGTCACAGAAAAGCACGTTCACTGCACTGCTGGGCAGTGGTCAAAGGACAAAAACATCTCAGTTGCCTTCCTGGAGCTGCTCAATGAACAGCCCCATACCCTGCACACAGAGCTGCCCCTCCTCTCCCACCCCTCTATGATCTTACTGAAGTGGGACCTTTGACCACCCCTTTGCTCTGAAAGAACAGCCTGAAATCCCACTTTAGTGCAAGAATAAATTAACTGATCCCCAGAACTTACAGCGATTTCCCAGTTTATCAATCAGGAATCCAGCCAGAATAACCACTATGGCATTTCTAGGAGAAAACAACAACAGGAACATTTGTGTATTGCTGCTGGGAAGCAACTGGCAAACCATCCCAACCACCGAAAGCAAGAGAAAGGTGACTTACGTCCAAGCATAGATCGCGTACAGCAAATTGTACTGTGCAGGTGTCATTCCCAAGCCTTCCACGCAGCCCTGTGTGCCATTAGGAGTGCTGCTGTTCTGCTGGGTTCCATTGGGGCAGGTCAGGTTCTGCAGGATAAGTCACAGAGCCTGTGTGAGGCACCAGACAGATGATACCCACACATCCCTTGAAAAATTAAGTCCTTGCCTACTACATTTCTGTTTCTCCTACTCAGTTCCCACCTCCACAACCAGCAACTGGAGGACTTGTGCCTTGTCCCTGGCAGCCAGCCCTTGCCAAATGAGAAACGAGTGCCCATCAGCACGGCACATCTTCCCTTCCCTGGCTCGGCGGTTTTATACATCTCAGTCCAAAAGAAAAGCCAGGAGACAGCACCCCAAGGTTTATTATTTATCCCTCAGTTTCTTGGCTATAGTTCTGCTTCATCTGACTCTTCATGAAGTCTTAATCAGTGTGTAAATATAAAACTCAGTAGCAGTCCACATTAATTCACAGCTATAAAGCATTTGCAGAACAGTAGGGAACGGGCAGTCCTGTCATGATTGATTAATATTGGGTTTGCTACTGAAATGCAACATCTCTTCATATGACCAGGAAAAAAACACAAGATCTTCCAACTCCTGAAAATCTACCTGTATGCAACGACATTAGCCTGGACTTCACCATCTGGATGTTATGGATGAACTGCATTTAAAAACCCAAACGAGCGACAGGCAGGCAATATGTATTTCTGCCCTTGCTGCTGAAGCAGATAAAGAAGAGGACAGTGGCTCTCAGCCTACACAGCTACCAGCAGATGGCACATGAGTAAAATCAGCTCTCCAAAGATATAAAATATGCCATAACGACAGGTAAATGAGTCAAGGATTTGTCAAGTATCCAGGAATTCAGGTAGGAACTTTGGGACTCTGGCATCCCTGGAAAAATCCCAGGAATCAACTGGGATATCAGTCTGAACCCTGAGCAAACACATTATCTACCATTTGAGAATGACTGGGTTTTCCATTATTAGTTTTTATGACTCCCGTGATCTCCCTGCATGGCTCTGTCTTTCAGCTGGCAAACAAACACACAATGTGGTATCTGCAGCATCAGGAGGTTTGGGTCTGGTGACCCAGAGTTTTTTGTAGTCTCCTATCTTCAACACAGCTAGTATTCAGTGTAGCTACTAATGGTCGATCCTACCTATCTCCTACCTGTAGAGCAGTGTGGACACCATTCCAACTCCAAAATTCATTAGTGTAGCAAGGAGTTGTTTGGACCGAGAGCTGGCAATCACTGCGCAAGGGCAGGGTTTATATTCCCAGCTCTCCAGGCAGTTACTGAGAACTCAAACTCCCCATGACTTGCCCTGGCTTTATGCATCTTCATAGAATCATAAAACCATAGAATCATTACGGTTGGAAAGGACTTCTAAGATCATCAAGTCCAACCTTCTACCCAAACCTCCGTGGCCACTAGACCATGCCCTGAAGTGCCACATCTACTCATTTTTTTGAACCCCTCCAGAGATTGTGGCTCCACCACCTCCCCGGGCAGCCTGTTCCAAGGCATCACTGCTCTGTCAATATGGAAATTTTTCCTAATATCCAACTCTGGCGCAACTTGAGGCCATTTCCCCTTGTCCTGTCATTAGTTACCTGGGACAAGAGACCAACACCGACCAAGCTACAACCTCCTTTCAGAGAGTTCTAGAGAGCAATAAGGTCTCCTCTCAGCCTCCTCCAGACTAAATGACCCCAGGTCCCTCAGCTGCTCCTCTTAAGACATACTCTCCAGACCCCTCACCAGCTTCACTGCCCTTCTCTGAAGCTGTGAGGGGAAAAAAAGCTTGGGGGAGAAAACGCAAACACCAATATATACAATACCCTTTCTATTGTACCTTTTTAGTTCAAGTTTTTTGCATGTGCCCGTTTTTTGTTTGCTGGCTGTTTCTTTCTTCCCTTTGTTACCAGGGCCGTGGATGTCACAGCAAACACGCCAATAATAACCCCTCTCCCCCAGCATCTGGAACGTAAGACCTTGGCTGGCACATAACTCCGACACCGTAAGAAAAGGGTTTGAACCTCTACCAGTGACCAAGGCCGCAGCTTTGCTGGTGCTGCCCCTTCTCCGCCAGCCCAACGCACGCCCCAGCACTTACCCCCTGGAACTGCTCCTGCAGGACGCTGGGGATGTCGAAGCAGAAGTAGGAGCCGAAGGTGAGGAGGCAGTTGAAGAGGAGCACCACGAACCGGTAGGAGGCTGCGGGGCACACAGGACACACCTCACCCACCCTTCAGAACCGCAGGGCCCGGCCCGGCCCTCCCGCAGGCCCCGCTGCGGAGCCCGACCCAGGCCCGGCCTCCCCCGCAGCTCTCCCCGGAGCTCTCCCCGCAGCTCACCCCGCTCGGCCGCGACCGCCATGGCTCGGGCTGCGCCTCCCTCCGCCTCGGGCCCCGCCTCGGGCCC
>WEIS01016217.1:0-15141 GCA_013389965.1 Todus mexicanus
GAATAGCTCCACTTGGATCAGGACTCTGATGTTTGAGAAGGGGCAGGAACAAGGTAGGAGAGCAGATCTGTAAACCATTGCAAGTGCCCCTACAGAAAAGCTAGAAGCTCGAGGAAACAGGGCAAAGAAAGAGTTTTGCAGGGACAGTCATGGTTTCAATCTTGCTATTGTGTTGTGATGCAGCAGTCAGTTTTTCACCAGGTTATGGCTTTCATATGTGTGGTGGATATAACTCCATAACTTCCATAACAATGTGTCATTTGACCTTTAACTATGCAGACTGATTTTATGAATACAACCTAAACCACCAAATCAACTTGAATAATTTTGTTTCGTTTTTCTTCTGGGTCCAAATAAGTCTCCATTTGCTCATTTGTGCATGCTAAAATTTAATGCATTCATGCAGACTATCTGCTAAGCACCCAAGCAGTAGGACTGGTACATCCCACATACATCAGAGTAACTGCACATGCATCACCCATCTGCCAAAGAGTGGCAGCTATGATTGGCACAAAACTTGCTCAAGAACATGCAAAACCAGCCCTGGAGTAGAAAGGTAGACCAACATATTCAGCGAGTAGCTCTTTTATAATAGCTGGCTGTGCAGCAGCTTGGGTTGTAGAATACTATAATCATTGCTATCATGTAGAGGAGAGAGGGCGAAAACAAGACTTGTCTAACCACCAACACTGAGCAGGTAGCTACAGCAGCAAGGCTTCAGTGAGAGCTTCAGCCAATGAATGACATCATTGTCCCCTCATCAGCTCCTTGTCCGAAACCAAAGTTCTTCTCGGAATTCAATAGCTAGGCAGGGCTGCCTTTCCAGATTGTTACAGGATACTTACAAGAAATTGCTCTTTTATCTGAAATTACTCTGTTTGCTTGCTTTATCTCCTTTTTGGCTTTATTTGCTAATCTCCATATTATAGTAAATAATTTATTTTAGCCAATTTTAAAACGTGAATTTGGCATCCTCCACATTTCTTTAGAGGTACGCAATCTATAAAATTTCCATTTTATTCAACAGCTCCTAACAAGCAGCTTATAATTGGTGTCTGAAGTGAAACTTATTTCAGCCGCTGCAAAAACTGAGTTCTGGATGTGAGGACTTGGTGTGTCAGAGGGCAAACAGCAAATCCTCCAGGTAATGGGTTCCCCGTGTTACATCCACCCTAACTTAGTGTGGTCACACCAGAGGGAGCATTGCTGCCTTAGAACTGTGCTATTCTGTTTCACAGATCCACACTTCTCCAGTGTGTACAAATAACAAACTCCCTCGCTACTGCTCCAAAAATATTTAACAGCAGCGGCTCCAGGGATCATTCAAATTACTGAAAGGTAATTAGTCCTACAAGAAGTGTAGGAGCATTTAATACTCTCTTATATTAGCATAAAGAATAATTACACCGCACGGATTTTTATTTTTTTTAACGTGTCTGTAGAAGTACATATTTTGCACTGTTAGCATATGGAGAGGAAGAGAGATTTGGTAAGCCCACAGAAAACTGTTTATGTGACTCGTGGGAAGATGAAAATATCCCAGGTTTATAAGTATCCTGAACAAGGGACAAATGTGCTGCAGCAATTTGACAAAGTGCTTATTCTAATCCTTATAAATATGCACCACATGTATCTTTTATAACTGTTATGTTTTGCAGTATTAAAGCAATAGTCGGTATTGAAGGCTTTGTCAGTTATGCTTCAATGGCTTCATAAAAGCACCTTCCATTTGAAGAAAGAGGATTTCATAGTAATGGGCAAAATTGTAAGTGCTGTCAATGGCTACATTTCATCTCATTGATTTACACTGTGTAGGATGATTGCCTGATCTGAATCACATATGCCAGAGACGTGCCACATTCAGTGCAAAACAACCGGATTTCACAAAAGAAAGGAACTAGCAAAATCCGGTGACTGATTCTCTGTGTGGCGACTCTGTCTGTGGACAGCTTACAGGGTTCTGTTGAGATGATCTCCACAATACATCAGTGAGTGGAAACTAGCAAAGTATGAGTCTTATAATGATACCTTAAAACTGTCAGGCCAAAATACACCTATTTAATTAGCGGGTGTTCTGTTTTAGTGTAGAACATCTACTAGAAAAGAGGCCTTGGGCTGTGACATACTCTAACTACTGCTAAGCAGAGGGCATTTCAAGGCGCAACTTACAGATTGAGGTTGTTGGCACTGTTAGCAAAACACTACCAAATCCTAACTGTTTACATTAGCTGGGCTTGTTCTTGCCCTGATTGAAGTGTACATTAGGAGGAAGCAGTGGGTGGGTTATAATGGGAATCACGCAAGTGCAGTGGTTCATGCAGCAAGAGGGAGTGCTATTTTGCACACAGTGCCTGTGTGATGACAAACAGCCTGGATTTGGTACCACAGGACTCATAGTAACCCAGCGTCTTGACATATCAACTTTGTTTTCTCCTCCCCTCTGGAAACTCTCTATGTAGTATGTGTTAACAAGGTCAATGCCTTTGGAGGATTTAACAGTTTAGAGTTGAACTCTGCATATGTTAAGATATGCTTGAAGTTTATTATGGTCTTCACAATCAGTGATTAGAGGTAATACCCTGGCAAACACGTGCTCCACTTGAACGATACTAGCAGCAGTAAATCAGAAGGAGGAGGTTTGGTTTGCCTTGCAATTCACAGCAGAGATCAGGTGCAGAGACCACATTTTCTCTCCTGAGATATTTCGTATTGGTCCCCAAAAGCTAAATTTCTATTCCTCCAATAGACGGAGTAGTCTGGATCCTACAAGCATGATTTCATTTTGATTTTCTCTCTCTCAAACAGGAATTCAATCTGTGAATTCATGTCGAGTAAATGCACACCTCTTACACCGAAGTACAACATTAGGGCAAGTACAGCACGAGGTTTTTTGATCACTTGTAATAGCTTAAAATTTCAGCTTAGAGATGGGCTGATTATTTCAAGCGTGCACTGCACAGTCAACTTTCTATAAACTGAAAGCATTGTAACAATAGGACACAAAATACTTTTAGCACAACTAAAATCTTTGGCATAGGATAAACTTGAAAAAGTTGGTCTGGATTCAAAATACAGAATATAAGCCTAAGCAGATAAGAGGTTAACTCAGAGCATAGAAGAACAGGACAAAGGAGCCTGAGCAAGGTCAGAGGAAGGTAAAACCTCCATGCAGCACGGCAGAGAACCATGCTGAGTTTGAGTCCCAGAGGCAATACAGATGCACCACTGCACATGTTAATAAGCTTCATCTCAGTAAAAACTATTAGCATGGGCATAACCTCCTGCTACACCAATTATGCTGCACTGAGTACTGGTTTAGTTTCTTCAAGGTGCTCCATTGCAAACAACAACCATGCCCTCTGCTCCTATTCCCTGAACAGCTAGTTTGCTAGCAAATAAATCTGTGGCACTCAAAAAAAATTAAAATGGACATGGCTTAGCTGTGGCTTGACCTTGCTTCCAGTGCTTGCTCTGAGGATCCCAGAGCTATAACAGCTTGGACTATGTCTGAGGAGATCCCCAGGGCATTTTTACCTTGATATGTTGAGAGTGAGGGAGGTTATGGATTGGGAATGCTAGCTGGAGCTCTTGCAAAACCACAGAGCCAAGGCTGGCTGGAGCAGGGGGCTGGCAGCCAGCTGTCTGCAAGCAGCGACTGCTCACCTTTGTGCTCACTCTGTCATATGTGGTCAGCCCTGGCTGATGTTGGGTTTCCTCAGTGTGCTGAAGGTCTAGGAGCCAGGACCAGCCAAGTAAGGACAGCTGCTGGCAGCTGCTCTGTGGTTGTAGCCCATGGCTGCTGCAGGAATGAATCTGCCTGCAGACTTTGGCAGCTGCTGCCTAGCCTCAGACACAACAGGACTTGCCTTGGATCACATCTGCCCTAAAAATGGTTTGGTTAAACTGTCTATTTCAATACGCCACCTATGTTTCTGCCTTCTCCCCACATATTTGCTGGTGTCAGCCTGGGAATTCATTGTAAGGTTCTGAAAGCCCCCAGAGAAGGGGCTGAATTCAAATGGAGAGAGTTCATCACGGCCAAGCACTTGGAAAAGGCTGACATCTCCAAACCCAGGTATCAGTGATGGCTTCACTGTCCTGCTGAAATCGCCTGAGGAGGTAAGAGATGCAGTCAGGGAAGAACATAAGTTCTGAAACTGACAAAAATAAAGCTTTGATCATAATTATAAGGTTATTGCTTGACACTACAAGAAATCATCAGGAACTTTCCAGTGTCTTTCTCTGAAGACTTATTCTAACTGAAGTAACTTCAAGTGAGTTTTCTGTGAATTATAAGGCTTGTGTGGGGAACAATTATATCCCTTTGATGTGTTTCATGCTGCCATGGTTGATATATACACCAGCCTCAATCTCTTAATGCAGGGGTTTTGGTGCAGTTCACGAACCAATTCTCCTGGTCCCACTCAATTTACATTTAAATGTAATAGCCAGTACTAAGGGATTTTTACATGCAAAAAGGGCCAGATGCAGAAGCAGGTCTTAGATGCTGAAATTTTGGCAGACTTTGGCCCTGAAACTTAGATCTTGAAGGCTGATCATTTTGCAAAACCTCTGAAGTTCATGGGATGAGAGACAGGAGAGCAACAGGAGCAGCAAATGGCTGCTGCATCAAACAGACTGGGGGGCTCAGGTAGCAGGTATGTTCAGTAGTGGCACTTCTTCCAAAATATACTGTGAATTCATCCCACCTCTGTTGTCATCCATTTCCGAGGGAGACTTCTGTCTCAGAAAGGAAAACAAGCATTTTAACTCAGTCAGCCCTGGAAGGGTATGCTGTGGCATTAGGATCTGGATATAGACAGAACCATAAAAGAACAGGCACAGCTATTCATGTTCAGCGATACTGCTGAAGCTTAAGGAGTTTCCTACTGGATTTGAGTTCAGCTGAGGCACAATATTGACATGACTGACCAAAACAGGCATAGCATGTGCAGAATTCAATGAGAGAAATTGTTAAATATAGCACATGGAGGGACAAATGTTGCACTTTTCCTTGAAAGAGAACTTTCTGCTCACCTTTATGTAGCTTTCTTATTTTTTGTTACTTGTTAGTGCACAGGCAAAACAGTGGTAAACCAAGGCCCCACTATGCTAAGCACAAAACTCCACCCTTTGCCTGACCACAGATAAAAGTTCACAAATATTCACAAACCAAGCATGCTCTGCATGTGTATGGAGCAGCCAGCAGTGTGAGCACCATACCCACAGACATGAAGCAATACAGAGCTATCTCAAGCTATGAATCATTCTCCCTGTTGATGCAGTCTCCCTGACTTCTGCAGTTGCTACTCTCTCTCCCTAGTGAAGTATTTTGCCTGTTGAGCTTTAGCTTTGTTGAGCCTTTTGACTTTGGCCGCCCTTGAAAGAAAAGCCAGCTTAGCTTTCTGCTTTTAATTTATCATCCTGTTAACTGTCCAAGACCCTGTGGATTACAGCACTACAGACTTTCTTTTTCCTTAGACCCTAGACTGATAAGGAAATAGGAGTTTATATAATCTGTTTTTCTTGGAATATGTAAGGTCTTCTGTCCCTCTCAGCAGAAGTGCTTGTACACCCAAATCCAGAGAACAAGCTCCCATGGAGTAAGTCAATGACAAGATCTCTTTGAAGACGTGTTGAGGAATCAAGGAAATTAATTCAGGTTTCTAAACATTTCTGAAATACATCAAACAGCAACAAGGCATCTTGACAAATGCACAGGTCAGTGGGAGGTTTCCCAGCTTCTCCAGCACGGCCTCAGCCTCTAATGCCTTCCTGCACTTTGAAAGATTCTGATTCCTCTTGCAGAAAGTTACTCTGGTTGCCTATTCACAGAAGAACGCAGTGAAGAATTTTTGCTTATTTTTCTTCCAAGCTACTTGTGGGAAGCAGCAACACACAGACCATCGAAACCCATCACTGCTGATAAACATGTAGTGTTCAGAAAAGATGCTGAGGCTGGACGAAGGCCCGGTGATCAGTGTTGTATTGATACTGATGTGATGGGCCAGGTGTGATACCGGCTCCCTATTATCACAGCAGTGAACTGTTCCTGGCAGAGGACGGAACTCAATGGCCTGTTACTGGCATTAGCCCATCAGGGCTCTATGGCCAATGAAGGAATGTTTGTGTAACTGCTAANCTTAACTGGCACACCTTTTAAGAGGTATGTCCAGCTCTTTTGTGCCACGAGTGGGTTTAACACCTGAAACACAATGAAGATCACTTTGCCCGAGTTGGCAAGTGAGTTGAGGAGCTTCAGTTCTTCTTTCGCTGAGCTGGATGTCTGTTTTGCAGCCGTCCCCGGTGGAGCCAAACACATCTGCTTTAGAGAGCTACGGTTTGCAAGAAAAACATGGAAACTGATGGATATTGAGGGGAGCAGTGAGGAGATGATAAAAAAATATGTATTAATATAAGGAAAGAAAGCTGGTCTAATAACTGGAATACTAATAACCAGAGTACAGCTATTAAGGGACTAGCTGCCAGTTCCTACTGTCTGCCACACACTTTATGTCCTAGGGTATGTCACTTTGAATGCCAGCATCCAAAGTATTTAGGCACTTCACAAGCCTTCAGGCCTCATTATCCCTTTGGTAAAGGAATAATACCCTTTCTTACCTCTCAAGCAACTTAGAAGAATAAATATATCAAGGTTTGTCAAGAGCACAGGTATGGGTTGGCACAAACCGGCAAGTATATCTCAATTTTTCTTGGTTGAGAAGCACATGTGCCATAAGTGCATACGGAGACTGGGTGTGTGGAGACTGGCTGGGCTTGGGGAGGACCAAGCAGATCCTGCGTGCACCAACAACATGTGGGGGGGAATTGGTGCCAGAGCTCAGGAGATTTACACCTTGGCTGGCTCCACAGTAACGTCCTTGTGCACACAAGTCCTCACTGTACCTGCAAGGTTCCCTGCAGGGATGTGCTATTAATTCACGTCCCAGCCATGTGTGCAATAATTTTTCCATGGAGACAAGCCCCAAGACAGAAGTGAGACTGGAAATGTAAGGCACAGTGAAAATTAAGGCCAGCTGGAGCAACAACATGGTGGGAAAGATGAAGTGTGTGCCCCTTCTCCACTGCCATGCAGGACTACCAAGGACTCAGGTAGTTCCTTCAGTGCTCTCTCCTCCCCATGTCTGAATATATCAGGGCATCAGATCTTGTAAGAGAAACTTTATGAATCAGTGCAGACAACATGGAAAAGGGTGGAAGGATTTGTTTTCTCCTGGCTTTTTAGGGCAGTCTGAGCTGAAGTTTCCTGCAGAATTGAGCAGCTGGCTGCAGTTTGTGCTCCTGGACTCACACAGCAGCACAAGATCAGAGGGAGAGAAAGCAAGGGTGTGTGAGGATGAGACGCAGAGTGAAAGCATGCCAGAAGAAACACATATTAGGCAAGAAGAGAAAGTGGGCATGCCTGCTGTGAGTGAATGTGTAGCTTTGGAAAGGGGCATGTGCGAGACAGAGAGAAAGTAGATGAGGGACCTGCCAGCAGCAAGTGTGAAGATGAACACCCAGTAGTGACAATGATGTTCTGACCAATCAATGATGCTTGATGCATGGGGGACGGGATAGATGTCATTATTCTACAAAACTGTATACAAGCAAAAACAAAGCCATCTTTTCTAAATGAACACGAAAGAGAAATGACAGGGGAAAAGCAAAATATTTGTGAAATGATTTAAACAAAGAGAAGTAAATACAAAGAATATATTTTTTCCCGACCAATATGATGTACTGTATAGTTTACGAGAGGAGAAAGAAAAAAATCAATCCATGGCAATATCTGATGTGTCTCTGTGTAATAAACTGCTCTGCAATTATATGAACAAGGTGGTGGTGGTGACGAGAGGTAGGGGATTTTTGTGTCTCCAAATGTGCTGGGTTTGTATCATCCTGTCACCAGTTGTTCAATATTGTGATACCGGACAATCTCCAGTGTTTTTCCCAGTAGGTCAGTGAACTTATTTTCTTATCAAGCCTTAAGGCAGGTGCAGACATGAGGAAGGCATTTGCCTTTGTTTTTCTCCTTCAGCCCAGTCCAGCAGCTCCTTAGTATGCGGGGCCAGTGATACAACCACACAAGTTTCCTCCTCCCAGTATTTTCTTTACAAGGATTGCAGTGAAAAGCACAACGGGGAGAAGTTTCCTCTCTCCCCTGTAAACATGAGTGAGAGAAATGTCTAATACCTGTTATAAAAGATGGCATTTTAATTACTGCACTGCACTACAGTGGGCACATGCACATCTGCATGTTCGCACACACCGTCATGTAAACACACATGCACACACATGCCCCATTCCCATTGCACCTCTCCCCCCTTCTCTGGGATGAAGAAACTCTTCCTCCTCCTCCAATCCCTTCTTTGCCTTTCTGCAACCCGGGGAACATGGGTTGATTGGAAAGGTCTCTTTCCTTGATAACAACAATTCAATGCGCCTTGACATTTTAATAGCCTGCCGTCCTAGTGAACACAATCGAGCTGAGCAGTGAAGCAAAAATCATTAGGTAAGCAAGATAATCTAAACGAAAAATCAGCCTCAACTGGCTTCCCACATCTGGGGCACATCTGGGCAGAAGCTACCCTTTCCCACCCGCTTCCGAAAAGGAGTCCTCTCCTGGGAAGGCTGTCAGGGGAAAGAGGGGTGTCCATGGATTTATTACTGGGGGAAATCCATCCCCTCCTGCCCCCCCTACCCTCCCTCCTGAAACCCTCTTCCCTCCGCTCACCCTCCTCTCCCTGGCCCCTTCCATAGGAGGGAGATGCTGACTTTGCAAGCCATTCGCTTTATGAATATGACCCTCAAAGGAAAGAAACCCTCTCACAAGCCCAGAACTATGTTATCATCGTTATTAAGGAGCTTAAAAAGGAGCCGGGAAGAGGAGACACCGGTGGAATTGCAGCCTGATTGTGATTGATGTGTTCCTATTAGCTCCTCACTGTTATCTCTCTGGATGGCAAGAACAGCCAGTGGCTTGTAACACAACAGATTACCTGAGTTTTCAGCCCTAGACGGATGTTTAAATAAAATATAGTCCCTTTTAGCGAGAAGCTCATTTTCTCTCCGAGGCTCCCAGACTATTTCATGTCAGCTGTGATTCGCTGTGACTCTCCTCAGTAAACATGTCTTATCATTAATAATTCTTTACAAGCACAATTTCATGGAGTCTTTTTGTATGTGTGTGGGGGGAGGAGAAGGGGTGCATGCGCAAATGTTGGTCTCAGCCTCATCTTGATACAGTTTAGGAACCCAAGGTGCTTCTCTTCAGAATTTCACCTGCCTTGCCAAAAATGATTGATTACCCCTAGCAGACTGGGTGTCCGGCTATACCCAACAAATGACTTTGGCCCCTAACAACAGGCCTTGGCCAGATAGAAATCAATATTTCACCATTAAAATCTATCAAAGAAGAGTTAAGGCACCATCTGTCCCTGCCGCCTTTCCATGGTGTGTGAACATTAAATCCGACACTTGTAGTACATGAGTAATCAATATATAGTAGTTCACAGATCATTTGTGGTCCCCTTTTAGCAGTGATGGATGCTTGGAATAGTTGTGATTCATTTTGTCACACCATTAAACAAGATTCTGTCCAGTTCCTTCCTGATTTCATTTAGAGGATCATTCTTCACAGTTCATAAGAGAGAAACGGTTTTACCAATCTGCTTCTATTTCAATAAGTCACTTTATAGAGATTTTGTGTCCTGCAGACTGTAAAAATTCTGGAGAGATAGTACAAACATACCTCTAAAACTATTCACTGCATGACATATGCATAAAGTGTGAAAAACTGAATGTAAATATGTTTACCTCTTTATCTACAAATATTGGTTTTAACCCTCCCCTTACTAGAGGGGTCTTAAGGCAGAAGTGCTTGGAAATGCAGCCTTGCATAGGGTAGATATAGTCAAGTTAGGAAATGGGCTCTAATTAAAAGCATGAATAAAACAACTGCAAACTCAATGATGGAGTTTGACTTTTGAAATTAAAATGGAGAGAAGTCAGTAAAACAAACACCTTTCTTAATTCCTCCTGCTGATATTTACCCAGCTTTTTCTGAACGGTTCATTTTATACTGACAATAAACGTGTAATTGCTAAGCGTGTTTAAATGGTCTCAAAGAAATGGCCTTCTTTTTTTGAAAAGCTTTTCTTATAATTACCATTATTATGCAGACTACTTCTTTTTGGAGGAGGAGGGACAATTACATATTAATGTTCCATAGATTATGAATCTCGTAAAAGACCTGCTCTTTCAGTCCCCAAACCATTCCATCAGATCCTCAGACAATGGTGTAATTGAGCATCATGTTGGGGCTTCTCAGATTTAAACACTTTAGGAATTGGCCCTGTCTGGACTTCCCCTGGCTGCAGTAACTGATCCAAATAGGATAGGCAGCAGACTCAGAGATGAAGTCAGAAAGAGCACTGAAGACCTATCAGAAGACATCTTTTAAAACCCACATAGCACAGCAATTTTCCTAATTAAAGGACACGAAAAGCAGTGATTCATGCAACTAGCAGTTGTAGCCTGTCCTCTGTGGAGAGCTTTCTGCAGTAAGTTTTAATCAGGTTGATTGTTTATAACCCATACATTTTTTAGGGATCTTATTTGGCTGCTAGAGTGCACTGACTCACTAACACGGTGGTGGAGGAGGAGTAAGGGAGAAGCCCATCCTTGGCTGAACAAGATCCCACCAAAGCCTTCCTGGCAGTACACCAGACCCCACAGACACTCAAATGAAGTATTCCTTGAAGGAGAACCTATTTGCTGGAGTGCAAACTCTCTCAAACTGGGGCTCCCCCTTCTGTATGTGGCTGTGTCCCAGCAGATGGGAAGGGACAGGAGGAGACAGGAGAAGCCTTGTCCTCTTCAATGGGAGCAGGAAACACTGATGAATTCATACTCATACAAGAAAAGGCACCACACCAGTATAGTAATGAGAAAGTGGTATAGGTGATTTGTGTTAGTAAGGCTGAGTTGCTGGAGCAGAAATCCACAGTGAAGAATTCTTGAGGTCAGGCCTGGCTTTGTCACAGCTCCTAGGTGACCAGGCTCAGGTACTTAAAACTGCTCCAAACAGGAAAAAATGCCCCAGCTCCACATGCAGTTGGACTGTCACCCCAAGAAAACTGCCTGTGGTTCCACACGTGGCAGTGTGTGGGCGAGAGCAGGGAGCCGTGCCCAGGAACCCAGCTCTGAGACACTGGCTTAGGTTGTAGTTATACCTTTAACTTATTGCCTTTATATATCCATCATTCATTAATTCTATATAAAGAGCTGTGCTCCTAGGAGATAACAAATGTAAAGTACTCTTGCTAAAAATAAGCTACTTAAGAAAACAGGGGCAGAACTTCAGCACAAATCAAGCATCCACTTAGATTTCAGTGAAGACTTGCTGATTTGTACACATGGAAGCCCCTCTCCCTTATGTTTAAGCTTACTGCGTTTCAGAGAACAGAGATGGCAAAATAATTACTGACTATTTTCCAGAAAAAACCCACATTGAATCACGATATGGAAGCAGCTCCTAACTTCAGTCATACACCTGACATCCTGGTGCTGGAGCTTGCTGAAGGTACTGTGATTCTCCTGTCCCCACAGAGCAACTCCGCAGGTTCAATGCAGAAGTCAAAGAAAGAAAATAGATTTGAAAAAGAAACTCAGCAAGAAATCTGAGTTATTACCTGTAAAAGCATTGCATGGGGAAAAGAAGAAAGAGTGAAAACATGCATCAGCTCTGCTCTCCAGATACTATGCAGAGCACCCCCTGTTTAGCTGAACCTCTAATGCATGCAAACAGATGCACGTATTGATTTTTTGCTAATAAACTGCATAGCTGTGATTCCCTTATTATAAATCTTTTCCTAAGCACCAAAGTGAGCAAAGGGAGGGGGAAGGGGTTGTAGGGTAACAAGACTAATCAGGACTTCACCATCAAAGCAAATACATCCAATTAACAGCTATTAAAGAAGAATTTTATGGCACCGTGCACAGTGAAGGCCATTATATCCAGTGGAATTAATCTTAATTATTTGTACCTGTGTACATACATGCAAAGGAAAGCAACTCACATTAATCTACATTAAACTTAATACACAGTTGGTGTATTATCTTCGGAGTCAAATTTGACTGCTGGTCTCTGCACATGTATCTGTGATGTTGTCTTCAGCACTTAGAGCACCAAATGTCTAAAGCCACAATTTGCTCCATACAGAACAACTCAGCAGTTAAAATCTTTTCTGTGATTTTAAAAATGTCAAAAAATAGACCAGTACAGGCATATATTATCTTCTCAGAAGTCTTTCTTAAAAAAAAAAAAAGAAAAAGAAAAAGACACAGAAAAAAGCCCAGAAGAAGCTGTACAGATTTATTATCCAGCTTAAAGGGAAACCGAATAAATAGAAATCCGCGGCTTTCTGAGGTTTAAATAACAGCAATTACTACCCAAAAAATATTGCATTTCATGCACCGTGGACAACATTGTTAAAAACCACCCACAGTATTTTGGGCTGTGGGATTTTTTCCAGGTTTTTACTGAAGTTGACATTAAATTACGTCAGTTGTTTGTTCACTTGGTTTGCATTATTTGATAGGGCTGGCTGCAGAGGTCTGCGTTGCGGTAACAGTAATGAATGATGTACATTTTAGTTAAAATCCCTGCCTAATGAATACAGACATAGGCAAACAGCTACTTAGGATTCCAAAATATAACTAACCACAAAGCAAAGCTCCAGTTGCTCTTGCCTCCTAGTGCATTGTTCAAAGGCATTTTCCCTATCAAGGAATAGCTTCTGCATCCTGAAAAGCAAAACAAGCAATTGGTGCCTGTTGTGCCCAGCAAAAGCACTTTTGATGAGGTGGTGATCAAGTACACAGCTGCTTACACCTAACAGGGGGGTTCATTCAGTTCATAACATGCAAAACTCTGTGCAGAAGTCAGAAGGTCCCAGTTTCGTGACATGATTCACCAGGATCCCCAGAGCAGAGGTTACTTTCTTTAGTAAAGAGATCTGTGCCTTGTCCTGTGCAAAAGCACAAGCACTAGATATTAGGGGTTTTTAAATATATGCTAATTAACCCTCATCAGCTACCAAGATTTTAAAGTCCCATGGAGACAGCGTACAAAATATTTCTGTTAGGACTAATAATAGCCAAAAGCAAGTTAAAGTCCTTTCCACACCAGTGTTTGCAGACATGTCACAATATGCATCAAAGCGCCGTTGTGCTCTTCAGTTGTTATTAATGAGAATTTTGAGTTAACATTAGCAAGGATGAATCTCTGGTAGTAAAATTGGCAGATTCATAAAGATTTAAAGAAAAGGCTTGAAAATGTCTCAGGTAGTCAGGCTATTTACACTCCTTCAGCAATGTTTAGTCTGTTCCTGAATGTGTTAGGCGATGTTGTATTTCACTCTATTCTTCCTAAATATTGATGCATGTTTATCAGATATTAAACCATTATTGCTGAAGTAATTTCTCCTGCTCAGGCTGCTCCTGGGGCTTGCTGCAAGTAAACCTGCATGGGATATCCAGTACTTCTGCACTGCTGTGCAGTCTGGCATTTTACCATGAAATCAAATCCTGATGTCTAGCTGAGGTTTTGCACTGTCAGGGAATATCAAAAAGCTGTGGTGTCACTGCATTTGCTTTAATTCAGATGCTTACTGAAGTCTGAAGTGACTATCCTTTCCTCTGCTTGTGTAACAGACCTGAGGCTTTTCTCCCAAGTCCACATCGCATTCCTGTCTTTGCATATTAACCCTAGAGCTTATGTTGCCTTTGGGTTTCTCAATCAGGAAAGGGTGACAATATAAGCCAAACAAACTAGAAAGTCTCCCAGACCATGAGCATCCAAGCAGTGAGGAACCTATACAGAAAAGTTTCTGCAAAGGTGGGAAGTACAGAAGATTAATGGGGATGAAAAGAGACAGGAGTCACCTGACAAAAATCGATATGCCCAGGATGACCCCAGTGACTCTTTTGGAGAAGATATTAGAAAATGCAGCATCCCCAACTGTGAAACTGTAAAATCAAAACTCTGATGGTCTCCGGAGAAATTCTGCACTGGGAGAAATTTGTAAGTTAAAATAATGCAGGTGGTGTTGAACATCTGAGGAAACCAATGGGCTCTGTGAAGGATGAAGTGTGTGTCAGCACAAATACCATTATTAGCTACATCTCTGAGGTCTGCAAAGTACAACAGAGATGTCTGTTCATGCAAAAAGTTGTTAGCAAGCCTCAAACCACCAAATAAGTGGGTGGGGATGGAGAGAAGATTTGTATACAAAGCCGTGCCTTTGTGAGTAACAAAAAAAGAATAAACCACAAATGGATGTTTCTGAAAATATCTCAATCCTGAAAGATTAGCCTCAGCAGAAGTGTCACTGCAGAAACCATCTGCATGTTGAAGAGGTTGCCTAGCAAGGGCTTTTTTCCTCATTATTATTTTCTACTTAGATTGCTAAGAAAAGATCTCTCAGGAGAAATAACAGTAGGGTCTTAAAAATAGTTCAAAATCTGCCATTAAAAATTCAACACAGACATTGTCTAAGCCATCTGTACTCGTGTCATTTTGATGCCATCACGTTAAACATGCTGAGAGTCTCTGCTGAGCTTATTTTTCATTCTAAGCACCCACTTCAGTATTTTGGTGGATTAGGTGGCCAAAGAGTCTTGTGGTGCCTGGGGAGCAGCTATAGGGGTTTCCACAAGGCAGGTACTACTACGGTGCAGCAAACAGGCTCTATCCACCTGATGAAATAAAACAGGACAAGGAATTGCACTGAAACTAGATGAGGTGACCCAGAGGTGTTGCCATGAAACACCTCAGCGGTAGGAGTGAAAAGGGAGTGGACTGAAACCTAATTTTTTCTATACTTTTCCTCTATGCTATGCTATGCATATTGCTATGCTTCGCCCATCGCTGTTGCATTTTGCCCTTTGCTGAAATCAAACTAATATTAACTTCTGCCATGTACTATTTTTCCTTCCTTCTTTTCTCCTCTGGAAATTGGATGTTTCCCCCCCAAATTTGTTTTCCCCCCATCTAATCTTCCTCTGCTTGCTAATTTTCTTTTTACTTCCTATCCTCCACTGCTGCCTTCTCCTGCCCTGGACCCACTGCTTCTC
>WEIS01016223.1:1943-28300 GCA_013389965.1 Todus mexicanus
GAGCAGGACCGTGGGAGAGAGTCCGGTCTCAGAAGTTTTGATATCTACTCTACAAGATTAGGATGACTTCATGGGCCTCCTCCCCAATGCAGCTATGCTTGCTAGCTCAAGGTTATATCAATCCTCCCTTCCTCCAGAGCTCAAGTTGCTACAGCCTAAATCAAGGCCTTGCTGTTTCTTTTATCTCTTTCGAAAAGAGATAAAAGAAATTTCCTTCCCCGTGCTGAGTGATACACTGTTTTGTTTGAAATATGCTTGCTCTGTAGCAGAGCTCTCGCTGTTGGCATCAGAAGAACTGAGCACAGTTGGCAGGGCAGCGTCTTCACCAGGCTCATCCCTGCTGCCCTTTCAGTTCCCGTGAAGCCCTCACCAATAAACAGGCTTTTAGTTGAGCTTGTTAAATGCATGATGTTCTCAGAATAGCTGTGGAGCAACATTATTCTTGTCCAGTCTTCCTCCAGAAGTGTCTACCTGTGGTGTTATTCAGGAATGTGTCTTGTGCAGACTCTTTGTACCTTATTTTTATCCAGGTTCACTTCCTGCTGCTTGGAGCTTCTATTTCTGTGCAGACAAGGGAACGTTCACAAGCACTTCAGGCAGCATGAGCTGTCACTGCCATCAACAGATGTAGCTCCTGTCACTATCCCAAACATAACATTTCTTTTACCTCTTTTCTTGTGCCAGGAAGAAAAAAAAAAAGAAGCCTTTGTGCAGCGTGTGGCAGGCTCATTCAGGAGTAAGCTCAGCACAAAAAGCTGCTTTTTGTGGCTGGATGAGCTCCCTGGTTGGGTTCACTGTAGCACTCTCTGAAATCAGGTTGGTGGGGAGGGAGCCAGGCTGCCTGTGCGAGTACTTACCTGTACAACGTGGAGTCTGCCATGGTAACTTAACAAAGGAATTGTGTCTGCTTCCAGAATCCATCTTGTAGTAGGCTGGGTACAACCTGTTGCAATATCTGCATAGCACTTTTAGATTCTTAGCCAGATGGTCTCTAGAGAGAAGCTGTTTCCATCTTTATCCACCTGTTACCAAATGGTTTGCCAATATACGATGTTTTTAAGGACACTCAACTGCAAAAATCTCCTTCCTGTCCACCTAGTAGCAAACAAGTCATGCGGTGTTTTCATGTAATGACCAGGTCAGTGTTGTGAGACATCATGTGGACAAGTGCACGCTGAGTACCCCTAGCCCATCTGAACCAAAACTGCTGAGAGTAAAGGGTGAAAAGATGCTTTAATTGCTCAATATTAGTCTCAACCTCACTTAACTGACTTTTTCATCATCTCCTGTTCTTTGAATCATCTCAATCTTGAAGAATAAACACTAAATCCTACTCCATGTATTACGCAGACCATCATATCACTGTTGCTTGACCACCCTCAGTTCTGCATTTACTAGGTCCTTTGTGTAGCGTCTAAATATATTGGTGTAATTTTATTTTGTAGGAAGCAAGAACAGAATCTATTGCAAGGCCTTTGGAGATAAATGAGGCCGAGAAGGCGATGAAAATTGCCATTGACTGTGTTCTGGTAAGCAAAATGGTATTTATTTAATGGCAAAATTCTCGTTCCTCTCCTGCAAGAACATCGTGGCTCTTCCCATCAGCAGCCTGGGGTTAGGAGTGCCAATGCCCACATCCCCTTTGCTGGCTGGACCAAGTACTGCAGCCCCTGATTAATTAACAGCTGATGTTGAACTTCAGTTAACGGCTAATGCAGCCTTTGGTCTTTAGGCCACAAAGAACTTTTTCATTTTCATTGCTTAGCCAGTTTATGTTCTAGCTCTAGTTATTTGATAACGTGAGATGCGAGATTATGCAGAAGAATGTTCAGCATCTAAAAAATCATTCCACTTGTCCCAGTGCGAGCTGTGCTTCACCATTCTTCTCTTTTAGGAACAAGTCCAAAAGACTAAAGACATGCTGAATAACGTGGCTTTGGATGAAGCCAATTTGGAAGCCAAGATTGAAAAACGAAAATCGGAACTGGAGAGAAGCCAGAAGAGGCTACAGACTCTACAAAGTGTTCGGTAAAGATTATGAACTGATTATCTACTGCATTAATGAGTGTTAGCACACATGATGGACCTGTGTGTTGTTACTGCTTAGAGGGGTGAGGTGTGAAGCCTGCAATGAGACTGAAATGATGGCTTGTGGAAGAGAGATTCTCTTCTTGAGAAATGCCCAGTCTGGATTGTAATTGTTCATTTTTCCACGATCACGTATTTGAAAACAGAATTTCAGGGCTGTTACAAGTGGCCAGAATATTGTTTTTTTGTTGGGGTTGCTTAATTGCAGCTTGAGCTGTACAGAATCGTCACGTAACACGTCTGTCTTTTCCTTTGTCATTCAACAGAGGTCATGTCAGGTAGTTGTGAACACAGCAGCTGGTGCAAACATTCCCTCTGCTGCCAGAGGCTTCTAGCATGCATAGGCACTAAAAAAAAAATTCGTTGTGCACCCCTTGTTAGGGTCGGTTCCTTGAGGCAGTGATACAGCCTGCCACAATACCAAGATGTCCACATTCACAGTTAGGGTTGGTTTCTTAATTAAGCTGCAGGTTTGTACTATCTACGAGATCATGCTCTGGTTTTGACCCAGTATGGAACAAAAAAAAACCCCAAACCAAAAAGGAAATATTAGAAAAATGAGTGGTGGAAGGAATGACATTGCTTCGTACAGATGGTTTGATCTGTAATGCTCTGGAGGAGGTCTGCAGAGTAGACATGAAGTGTCAGACAGCAGGAGCATTCTTTGAGGTGCAGCAGTTACCTTTAGTTTAAGGACATCGTCACTTACTGGTGTCAAGTCTAATTACACTTGTAATGACCCAGCACAGTTTTGTAGCAAATAACTCTCCGAATAAGGTGATTTAAGAGCCATGCTATAAACTGAGTTTATTTTTTTTGAGTTGTGGAATGGTGGGATAATTAACTTTAGATTTGCCTGTTAAAAGGACCAAACCGTTGCCTTTCTGCCTGTTGGAAAGGAGTGGCAGTGGACGCACAACAACCTTTCCTTCACTTAATGTAGTTTTGCAGGGTAGTTTAAGAAGGTTTTTTTATCTTAGACTTTTAGCCCCTGAAGTAGTGTGGAGCCTTAACAAAATATCCTTTCAGATTGGCCTAGCAGACATGGAAAGGGGGCTGCAAACCTCATAATGCTTATTTCAGAACTCTACGTACATGGGTCAATGTTTCACTGAGTAGGTTGTGCTTGTTCTCTCCAGTCCTGCTTTCATGGATGAGTATGAGAAGATTGAGGAGCAACTGCAAAAACAATACAGCAGTTATTTAGAAAAATTCCGTAATCTGACCTACATGGAGCAGCTCCTGGATGATCATCGACGGACAGAGCAAGAGATGTTTGAGGTAAGACGGCTCAGCAAGACTGTACACCTTGTGGTTCTTGGCCTAATAACAGAAAATGTTGTAGTGCCCCTTTGCCAAAGCAGCTCATTACTCGTTGCAGAGCCAGCTCTGAGTGACGAGCAGTTTGCTGGCGACCCAGTAAGTGTGACTGCTCTTGGACAAGCATGATAACACAGCTTTATTTTTCAAGGTAGTGAAGTTAAATCAGTGTAGTGATATCCCTTTCCAGTTTCTGACTCCCCCCGACTTTTCAGTGGATGATTTTTGTTCATGAAGAATGTTTTCAGCATTTCTCATCTTCCTTTTGCTACATACAGTGTTGTTAGGCGCTTATTTTTATTCTCTACCAGCAACTGATGTGTGAGGGTTTCTTACCACAAGGCTCTTTGGTTTCCTTGCAGTAGCCCTCTTCAATAAAACAGCAGAGTGGCAGTGAAAAGCTCAGATATGCTGGAATTCTCTCTCACACAACTTCAATTTTGTTTGGCAGAAATTCTCTTTTCTGTTGACTTGCTGAATTGTATCGGTTCAGTGCGATTCCCTGTTTCGTATCCTGCTGGATAGTCTGCATCTGTATCTCATCTTGCTCCATACCTTTCTCTGGGTGTTTATTGGACTGCAGTGCCTTTCAGCCAACCTTTCATTCAGCCTCCTGTAGCTTCATGTTTTACTTGCTTGGCTTTTCATCCTTCTCACAGGCATTACCTGGTGTGTCTTCTCTTCTTCACTGAGAACATATTTCAGTGAACGATCTCCCCTTAGACCTTATTACTGATGGGGGTGCAATACCTTGAGTGAACCCAGTCCTTCCTCTTTCTGAATTGTCCTGTCTTTTGTATGCAGATCATGTTTTAGTTTGTCAACACAATTTACTCCTGTTCTGGCAGAAATACAGGAGAGCTATGCGTAATGTTCCATCTCTCTGGCTCTGACTCCATGTTTTGCTTTTGCCGTGTCTACTGACGTGAAAACAAAGTAGTTTGGCTCCAGCTTTTTTAGCCTTCTCCTTTGAAGGATTCATACCTGTGTGGCGGTATAGTAATAGTTTGTGACCTGTGCTTAGGCTGCAAATAAGATTCAATAATTTTATAGTCCCCCTTCTCTTATAATCTGTCTCTCTTGCATCTGGGAGATATTTTGCTGCGTTATTTGTTTGAGGGATAAAATAACCTGTCTTTTTCAAGGTAAACTTGGGCATTTGACAGCTTGTTAATCAGTGGGAACCAATTTCCTGTTAACCTCCTTATAACCACTATTTCTGTAGATGATATTTCATATATTTCTAATCCATAGTCATCTTTATGTTTTCATGTGTCTTGTTTTAGAATGTTCTAGTTCTTCTCAGTATCTTTGGCCAAGAAGAAAAAGGTTAATCTTGACATGGAGCCTAAAATTTGATTTTTTCCCCTTCCGTTCAATTGCCATTGAGACTTAATATCAAAAATAGAAGTGTTTTGAACTGAGCTACCTGAAACTGTTTATAAATTCATGCACAGAAGTTAATAATGAGGCATGCAGCTCTTCAGGGGATTTTTGTTAAAAGATAATAAGACGAAGCCTTTGTCATTCAAGGCTGTGCCCGTGCTTAGAATATCAAGAGCACTTCTTATTTTCCTTTTTCTTCTCCTTTTTTATGAGACACCTGGAAACCTACCCAGATGGTTTGGCTTTTCATTTCCTAGGATAATCAGGTAACAATGCTTTAACATTGTGCGGAATTAAAGAGTATAAAAGCTCATGACAAAAAGATGTGGTTTGTCTCTGCACATTTGTGTCACTTGTTTTACACAGTCTGCACTAGCAGGCATCAGGGCTGGAAGCATCTTTAAGATGCATTTTATACTAAAAGCAAAATGCCCTCGGGTCTTCTGCATTTGGAACTTGGTTTTGCCACATCTGCTGTTCAGGACTTGAGTGTCTCTGTGACCTCAAGTGAACAAGTTACTTGCGCTGAACCTTGCGTATCTTAAATACACTGTGTTAGTTTAAACTAGTGTGAAGTTCACCTGTCAAATCTAGTTCTCTAGTTTGAGCCTAACCCCGAAAGTACCCCGAGATCATTTCATTCCGCTTCCTGCGTATTAGTCTGAGAAACCTTTTCACTAGGGAGTGTTTGGGAAGACTCAAAACAAAAAGGGGGGGATAAAAAAAAAGATGCATTGGACATGTGTTCTTCAGAACTGGAGAGAGGAGTGCAGGGATCAAGAACAGAAAACTGGAGTATCTGAAAATGCTTTGAATGGTTAAAGGATGGAGCTCTAACTGTCTCTTTGTGGGCAGCAACACAGTGACTCAGGTAGCTGTGACTGCTTTGTTGGAGAAGCTGTTGCTGTGCTGGAAGACGTGGCTTTGTGCGGGTCTTTTTTACAGGCAGATGCTTAGGAGCACTGGAGTCCAGACTATTTGAAATGATTGAGATGTCAACGCTCAAAATCAGGCTCCAGGACTTGGTACCTGATGCCAACAAAGCCAAGAGACTTGCTGGTGCACTCCAAACCAGTAGGGGAACTTCTTCATTTTTTATGTTAAAAAGACTGTGCGCTTTTCAGCCTGGAATATCAGCACATTTCTCTTACTTCTGTCGGTCTTAATCTGCTTGTCAGGTGGTGCTTCATCACCTTTGGCTACTTGTTGGTGAAGCAAATCCGTGGATGGTTTTATTACATACTTGAAAATAAGCAGTTTGCTCCAAACTGATACTGTATCTTGTCCTAAGGTTCATCATCTCCTTCTCATTTTCAGAATCAACAGAGAAAAAGCAACTACAATAATCCATTTTAACACTCACTCGCTCCAGCTGTCAAAAAACCACTGAAAATGATGTTGATTTTTTTTCCAACGCTGATTTGTCTTTTGTTCCACCCAACAAATCTTAATTATCTTCTGTAATAGAAGGGAGAGTCAATTCTTTTATCATCACTGTGTGTTTTGTTAAATAGCTTGTCTGAAAAAAAGCAACAGCAATGTAATTAGATTAATCCCACACTCGGCGTGCTGTTCAGTACCAAGGACTGATTCCTGGACCCCTTTCCTTGCCTAGGTGTGTGTTTTTAGGAGGAATTTTCCTACTGTTGGAGAGACTGTTGCTGAATTACAAGACTAATCTCTAGCACGCTTAGACTGCAAGCTCTGCTGGCACCCTGCTGACGTCGTGCAGCTAATGACCAGGGCCAGAGTGCCTTTCTTAATTACAAAAGTGATTTAAAGATTGTACCCAAGCACACAATGTTAATGAAGTGCCATCGAGCAGCTGGTGTGCTCCAGCCACTCCAGATTGCAGTGCTGGTCGTTTGAGAGGGGATTTTTTGGGGTTGATTTGTTTACGTGGTAGGTGTACAGTTGCGTGGAGAGGAGTGTGCTGTAGCTCTCGTTGTCGTGAGCTTCCTGTTCCCTTTGCCTCCCAGCGTCAGTAATAGCACAGAGCGGTGGTTGGAGAGCAATCAGCAGGAGTGTCCTGCCAGACACTGGCTGAGAAATCTCTCTCTGTGTTAAAAGGAACTTAAAAGGCTCGATGTTGAGTCTGAACCGAATGAATTGCCAGAACAGAATAGTTAATTGATGATGAAATTGCCGCCTTCAGAGCACCTGCCCGTTTGATGTGGAAGCCCTTTGAAATGTATGGGAAAATAAGAAATTATTTGTCTGTTACCAGCTCTCATTTGTGGAGATGTCTGAAGTCCTCACAAGACTCCCACTTTGAGTGAATTTCTCACACTTAACTGACAAACCATCATGCATTGCTTATTATTGGATCTGAGGAATTTAAACAAGGCTCTTTTGTCTTTGCGGTTTCCTTAGCCTATTTTCATTCTCTGCCACCTCTTTTATTCTGCTCCTATTCTCTTGTGCTGCTTGTGGAATTAATCCATCTTCTCGCGTTGCTGTGCAGAAGCAGGGATTTATGTGCCACATCTCCTCAAAGATTTGTTCTTATTCTTCTACCTTTAAAAAAAATTCAGCACACCATTACATTTTATCCTGTTTTTAAGCTGAAATTGTTTCTGATGCTTAGACATGAAAGCTAGTAGAATTTTGGCTGCTCTGAAAATTGAAGTTTCAGGGGGGTTCAGATTTGAGAGTTGAAATTTTCCATGGTCTTGGAATGAAAGCCTCTCATCGACAAGACAACACAGACTAATACAGTTCAAAAAAAGGCGTTTTTGAAACTAACTTGGATAATGCCAGAATAACTTGGCAATATCCCTTAGCATTCGCATTTTCTCTAGACAGAACGTGTTTATTCTTGGGATGAGAAACCGTAGCAAATGGGTCTCTAATTCCTGTGCTGGGGCTTTAACGAGACTGTTAGAGAGAGGCTTGCTGGTGCTGCCGCTTCATTTGGGACTTGACTGGTGGGAAATAGGAAATAAAGCGAAGTGTGCATCAACCACTTGTTGAAGAGATTCTTTGCTATAAGAAACATGAAGCTAATTGATCTCAAGACGGAAGGCAGTGGATTCTCTTATCGATTCCTGGAACCATCAAACTCACCAAGAACAACTCCTCTTTTAATATAATAAATGCTCTCCTTGGAAAGAGTGAAAAATCCTGCCTCCTCTTTCGAACCCTCAAGGGTTTGTGCTACCTGTGGCACAGGGAGAGGCTAATTCCGATGTTAGATTCTAGTGGTGATGTGAGCGTGGCTGTTTTATGGTGCTGAGCAAGGCAAAGCTGTGACTACTAATTTCCAATCAATATTAATTTAGGTGGTAATTTTTTCCGACACTGCAGACTGACCTCAGGTTTACATTACAGAATTGTACATTAATTCCAATAAACCACACATCCAAGCAAGATCACTCGCAAGCTTCGTACAAGAAAAACGTACTACATGACGGGAATGTTGGATGAGCTGTTATTGGGTCATTATAATTCATCTCTTCCACAAAAGTGAATAGGAAAAATGGAGAGTTGTCGTTGTGCTAAACTTGCATTATATCTAATGATGAATACATTTGATTCCTAGGATCAGGTCCATCCTCTATCACATTATTTTAGGCAGTGGGAAATTCCTGAGTGTTCCTGCTAACTTGAAGCTTCTCACGTGAGAGTGTTTGAGCTGGAAAATACTGGGCAGCAAGTGTTAGTCTGACTCTTTTTGTTGCCATTGCGTTTAGTCAATCCCGTTTCCTTCAAATCATAAAACAGGACATGGATTTAGGGTGAGGTATTTAAGAGTAGTTCGGCATGATAGGAGGCATCGTCTTCCATTCTTAAAGAACAGCTCCAGGTAGGTGAGTTCCTCATGCTCTCATGAACGTTAGCTGTGCAACCCCCAGGTTGTGTTCGCTGAGCTTTCTGTTGTACCTTGCAGGCTTCCTCCTATTAACAGTTCTGTCACACTCTCTCTTCAGGCACTGCACAATTTCTCCTCGCCCTTACATCTCGCCCCTGCTGACTGAGCGCCAACACTCTATTATGAAAAACAAATGCCACTGTGTGCGTGTAGCAGGAGCTAATCTCAGCTGCTTTGTTCTCTAACAAAGCAAGGAACAGCTGCTGAGATTAATAGGCAAGGTGAAGATGAGGCAGTTCAATCCATCATCAAATTGCTTCACATTAAGTGTACTCCAGAGCGGTAGGATTGCCACTGTTCTCTAGCAAATCACTAGGGGGAAAACCAGACAAACCAGAAGGAAACATCATTTTCCCTTACTGAGATGAAAAAGTTATACATCGAGCTGTCTGGAGAGATTGCTGGGATTGGGAGGATATCTGAGAACAGAAGGAATAGCTTAGGCCAGAATGGAAATGCGAGTGTCCAAACAAAACAATGTCTGTGAGCTCCAGTTGTTTTCCTGCTGTTCTTTCATCCTTATCTCCTTCCTCTTTTCCCCACTTTTTTCCCTTCTCTTTCCACTCTTTGGTAACTGCCAGCTGGCTGCAGGGCACAAATTCTTTGCATTCAAAATCCCACTAGTGTTTTCTCCACAACTTTCCCAACACAACTTTGAGGTTAACTTCAACAACAACCAAACAAAACTCCTCCCAGCCTCCCAGATGTTTTAAATGATCAAATATGGTGTCATTTTTGTTCTTCCTGGTTTAGAGCCTTTTAGATTTGCTGCTTCGCAATCTGTGGGGGGTGAGGGGGCAGAGTTGTCTGCTCTTACAGTAGTCCTTTTCTTAAAGAAATTATAAAAACCAGTCAATATATTAAAAAGTATTTCTCAGACCCTGCTTCTGTACACCTTTCTGTAAAAAGATTTTCAAAGCAGTAGGAACTCACAGTTGATGTTTTACTTGTCTGTAGAGTGATAGGTTAGATTATAATGCAACATAGAATCGTTTTGGTTGGAAAAGACCTCTAAGATGATCGAGTCCAACTGTTTGCCAGCACTGCCAGGGCACCACTACCCCATGTCCCTCAGCACCACATCTCCACGGCTTGGAAACCCCTCCAGGGATCATGGGGACTTCACCCCTGCCCTGGGCAGCCTGGGCCAGGCCTGGGGAACCCTGGAGGGGAAGAAATTGTTCCTCAGGTCCACCATTCTGCCAAACAGTCACATGTTTTGTTTAATTGCTGTTTTCCAAAGACTTTCAAAGTGAGATACGAAATGAAAAACCATCTGCTTTGCCAAGTAAAGTAGATTGAGATACAGAATATCTGTACTTGCTCATTCAAACTCCATTCTACAAAACCCCACCAAAAAACACTGCTTTTAGTGCATCCAGTGTACTGTAGAAGACAGGTAACATTGCTGAGTTGGACAGAAAATAGGTGTTAAAACAGCACTATTGATTGTAAACATAAGTGAAACTTACTTGTTTTAAAAGCCTTTGTTTGTTCTAGTATGTCAATAAAAGGATTGTTTTTCCTGCTGCTCTTGACTGGATATAGACCACACAGTTGTGTGTCACAAGATAAGGTGCCTGCTATGGAAATCTGGTGACATAACTGGTGACTAAAGTGAACTGCTGAAAGACATGGACAAACTTCTAGGAATTAAAAATAGTTAGGATTTGAGATAAGGAAAACTTTTCACCATTTGAATAGTCAAGTATTGGAACAGGTTGCCCAGACAGGTTCATTGATCTCTCTCCTTGAAGGTTTTTATGACCCAACTGGCTCAAGCCCCAAGCACCATGATCTGATCCCATTGCTGATCCTGCTTTGAGCAGGAGATATGGGCTGAGGTTTCTGAAGGTCCCCCGGGGCGTGGTTGTTCCAAGCATTAGCAGCAAAGTCCTGCCTTGCTACCCCATTCACTAGGTTGTTTGCTAAGTGATTGATTTGATTACTTGTTAAAGGGCAGGTTTACACCTAGAAAGGGCTGTGTAATATATGAGACAGGAGGAACTGTTGAATCTGTCTGTGTCCAAAGCAGGATTTTCAGCCTCAGTAATCACTGACGTCCCAAAAGGCCTGGCAACCTCTCTCTGACAGGGCAGGCTGGCTCTAGAGTTGTGTTAATTGGCACTTTGTGTTAATTTGGCACTGTGTTTCCACAGCGTTTGCTGTCACTTGATTTGGGTAAAGTTCGCTTGTAGAGTAAGATACATGCAGGGTTTGCACCGTGTCAGCCTTGATTGCTTCCTGGAGAGACTGAACAGAGCACTGAAATGTTGGCTCATGCTCACACAGTGTCCCGAGGGACACCTGCCATTCGCCACAACCTCCCAAAATCCCAGATCTTAAACCAATGAAGCTGTTGCAATTACTTCACTAATTTAACAGATCTAACATTTCTCTGCAAATTCTTTTAAGCGAGGATGTAACTTCAAAAAAATTGTATTGAGTTTTGTTTACTTTCTAGATGCAGGATCTGCTGTTGCTTCTGCCCGCTCCTTTGAAGTTCTTGCTTGCTAAGAACTATAAGGAGCACTTCACTGGTGCTGTCCTGGTTCCAGCTGGTTTGAGGCTGCCCTTTTAGAACAGCTTCTGTTGCTGCGGTTTTTGATAAGCTTCTGCGGCGTGGAGTTTGGCAGCACAGCAAAATTGACGGAGCTGCTGGTGAAAGAGACAATGTACAGCCTCAGCAGCTCCCTCCTGGCTGACAGCGGCATTTGACCGACCATGCATCATGCTATTCAGAAACCAAAATCAGTAGAAAATCATCGTCTTTCCTGCTACTTAAGTCTCTGGGCTGGCTTGCTATGAAGCCAGCCAAGCTGTAGGCAGCCACACAAGTAAGAGGCTAGAGGAAAGCAGGTCAGGTGGCTCATCTGTAGGGCTAAACCATTGTCTTAGACTTCTTTTCTCTTGTATTTGAAGTTCATAAACCAGCACTGAAGCTGAAACAAACAGTACCCCATCTTCATACCCCTGCTGTTTACCCACAGCTGCAACATCCCGTCCTCTCTTGCGCCTGGCAAGAATTAGTGTAGCCCCATGCTGAACTGCAGCAGAGAATTTGCCTGGCTTAATTTTGTTTTGATGGATTAGTTTTCTCCAGATTTCTACTGTGTCACTGCACAAATGCTTGCACCAGAGCGGGAGAGTGGTAAAAGGGAAGGAGTGAGTGGGGCAGGGTGCAGGGCAGGGTGACTGCTTATTTGAATTTGAATCACCAGCTGTCAGCATGTTCAGTGTGCCTGGAATTACAATATTAGGTAATGATTTTATCTCGACTCATTATGTCACTGGTCTTGGACATTTTAAAAATGATTTCTGAGTTTATAGATTTGTCCCCAGAGGACATTTGTGAAATGTCCTGTCTCTTTTCCTTCCTGTAGATGTTCTTTGCCGTACGCACTGTGCAGGCTGCAGCAGCCAGTGGGGCTGAGATTCGAGTGGCTGATTGATCCCTCACTTAACTCTGGTTGTCCCAAAAGACGTAACTATGGGGAGGCTGCACTGTAAATGTTCGCTGGGGCAGGGGCAAGACTTGTTTAATTCACTGACCATCTTTAAATCTCACTGGGAGAAACTAGACAGGGAGTAAGAGGTAAGGAAAGAAGACAGCAACTGTTGGGCTTGGTCAGAAATGAGCACGTGCTACAGGGTCTGAAGGAAACACTGGAAGCTGGAAACCTCTGAAGATTTTCCTCATGTCCACACTCATTTTGACTTTCATGAGTCTTTAAAAAGGCTTTTCTAACACTGAGAGGGGTGGAGAATGTTAGTGATTGCAGTGGTTACCCTTCTCAGCGGAACTGTGCTGTCCAGGCAGCGTGCAGATGTGTTGTTGACCCTCAGGGGCAAAATAAGTAGGAGCTCCCCTGTGCCATTTAAGACCTTTTTTTTCCCCAAAACTACTTCCAATGCTGAAGTCTTCTATTCTCATTCTACCTGCGAGTGCCCTTAACTATTGTTGTGGGACCATCCAATTAGCTCCTTGTCTGGGCAGTGTGGCAGCTTTTCTAATTGAGTTGTTTTCACCTCTTGCAGGAGGCAGCAAACATGCTACGTCTTATGCAGAACAGGCTGAAGGAGGAGGAACAGCACTTACTGAAGAGTGGAAGTAAGTGGGATTTCTTCACCGCCTGTGTCAGCAGAGAAATTGTTTAGTAGAGGCTACTTCAGAGATAAGTACCCACTTAAAGCATGAGGCAGGGAGGACATGGGACACATGACAGAGTCAACAGAATGTATTAGATGAAATGGCACGGTAATAATAACTTTAAAAGGATGACACTGAAATAGGGAAACTAACTTCTGTGAAATGCTCCTCTGCTTTGAAAATTCTCCCTGCAGTGCTGAGGGAGGAGCACAGTCAGCCACTGAACATGCTAGACAAGGGCAGTGAGCAGATTTTCATATAATCACAGAATCCCAAATGGGTTTGGGTGGGAAGGGACCTTTCAAGGTCATCTAGTCCAACACCCCTGCAGGGAACAGGGGTATCTGCAACTAGAGCAGGTTGCTCAGAGTGGTTCCAGGAGTGATTTTAGGCTTCAGTTTAATGTTATCAAAGCCTAGATTGGCCCACTGTGGATGCAGCGGTTGTGCCAGTGTGATGGGATTGCTGATGCCAGGTTGTTTTGCAAATACGCTTGGTTAGATGATCCTACTCACCAAAATGCTTGCACGTAGATGAGGAGTCTTGTTGGTTTGTGGGACTTCTTGACTGCCTCGTGTTGCGCACATGTTAGTGTACCTTGCAAAACCAGAGTGTCATTTCTCTCCACAGCAGTCATGCCACCACATCGCATGGCATGGAGTTCGTTTATGTATTCTTTGGGATGTGTCTATCACTTCATAACTCTCAGCTTGAAATCCTCTCTAATGTCGCTGATCTTCAGATTGGGTCCCGCATTTGCTTGCTTGCATTTCCTTGATTTTAGTGTACATGTGAAATACAAACGCAATTAAAATTTCATGGTTTTTTCTTTCCTTTTTCTAAACTTACTCTTAACGAATTAGAACTCTGAGGATCAGAAGGGAATAATAATCTCTGGAGGTTCTGTGGAAAGCTAACAAACCAGACTTCGGTCCTTTTGAGCCAAACTTCAGCAAGAACTTCTGCATTAATTACCCCTGTGAATTTAATGCTGCAGTATGTGCATTTTTATGTAGTAGTGGGAGAAAACAGAAGGAACGTTAACTCGCAGGATCAGAGGGAGAGTTCATGAAAGCTGCAACTGAGTATGGACATAAAAGTTACCCTTCACAGTTTGTTTGCTGCCAGAGATTTTCAGAGCAAGCTCAGGAAAGAGGAAATTCACCCATTTCTGCCCCTCTTTGATCTTGTCTTCTTATGTCAATGCAGTAAAAAATGAAAAGAAGAAAAAGTTTTAGCTGAAACATAGAACTTGTAACATAAATTACCAGGAGGTGGAATCCTTTCAAGGATTTACTTGAGTGGAAAAAGTCCAGGTCTTGCTCTCTGGCAGTTTCTAGGGCAAATAAGTTCAAGCAGAGATGAACGTCAATAATGAATAATTAGCGGTGTGAAGTATAACATAAAAATTTGCTGATGTTTTCTCTTTGTCTGTGAAAAACTATTCAGTCATTTTGCATCTGTGAAACAATATGAAACATGCTTTTTATTGAGTGATTTAACTCCCACCTAACACATGATTATGACTTCTAGTGACCTAAAAATATTACCATAATAGATCTTTGTTCAAGTACTTAATTGGCATAATTAGTATTTATTCTAGGGGTAAGAGCACCAGGATCATGTTATTCGGTGCTGGCTCATTTATTGACTGTTTCATAGCCTTGGAAAATCAAGTCATCTTTGTAAGCTCCAGTCTGCCTTTATCTGCACACAATCTGCACAGTTGCAGAGGTGTAACTGAGACGATAAATTTGGCCCTTGGAGACTGTTTCATAGAATCATGGAATAATTCAGGTAGGAAAAGACCTCTAAGATGATCTAGTCCACCCATTCCCCCAGCACTGCCAGGGCACCACTACCCCGTGTCCCTCAGCACCACATCTCCACAGCTTGGAAACCCCTCCAGGGATCAGGGGGACTCCACCCCTGCCTTGGGCAGCCTGGGCCAGGCCTGGGGAACCCTTGACAGTGGAAACTGAAGAAGGAGTTTTCTTCACCATCAGAAACATCTGGTGAAACAACTATATAGTAGGGTTGGGGAGGAGGAAGATACTTCCTTATTTCACTGGCATTTTAGAGTAATGTCCCCCCCCACAAAACAAAGTACTTTCATCTGAAGATCTCTTCCATTTTCAGTTTATCAAAGAATGTAGGACTTTGTTGTCTGAGCCTCCAACCCAACCAATACATTGCACCTGCTCACAGGACTGTGAAAGCAGCCCCTGCTCTGACTTGGTCTTGCTTATGGAGTGGGTTCTGGAGATGGAGGGATTAGCTTCTGGCCTTGCAGCTTTGCTCGACAGAAGGTGGGCAGGATGGCCTGATGTCTCCCTAGACTCTCTGGCTGAATCTTGAAAGTTCAGGGTGGTGGAGTGAGCTTCGTTTGAACAGATCCATTGCTTTTCTACACAGAGAGGTAGCCCGGGGCTAGTGCCTCCTGCAAGGAGAAGGGAAAGTTCTCAAGCTCTCATTACGCTTTGCCCTCTCAGAGAGCTGCAAAACACTTAATGAGGCTCTTCTAACAGCATAGGCTGGAGACTGCTGATAAATTTGTTACCATTAACTGATAAAAGTCAGCACCCATTCTGCGCCTGGAAGCACTCCCATGTTGAGCACCTTTGTAATCGATGCAGTTCTCTTATTGTCTGGATCCTTTGACCTTCTCTCCTGCTAATTTGGCAAAAAGGCTTGTTGTAAATGAACAGTTCATTTCTCTGCAGCAGAAGTGGCTGGAATTCTCAGCTCTGCTTGAAGCTGAGTTTCAGGCTGAAGTAACGGCAGAGAAACCTAAATCCTCTTTCCTGTAAGGAAGAGCCGTGGAGTGGAGGTTGAATTGCGTGGGTCTGCATTAGGAATATAGAAATCTTGTGGCTACGTCGTGGTACTCAGAGAAAATTTGCAGAAACATTTTGTATAGCTCAGAAACAACCTGGTTCTTTTTTTTTTCTTTTTCTTTTGCTAGCATACATTGCAAATCATCTTTTCCTTTCTGACAGAGCACCTTCATAAAACCGCTGCACTAAAATAAAGGAAGCTAACACTAAATTATATGAGAAACTGTTCTGAAATTACATCAAGGTGTTGAGCTCTGGATACAGATCCGGCTTTGAGTATTGTTTGCATGATGAAGATATTGGCAATTAAGGATTTGGAGCGGTACAGAAGTGTCTTTTGTAATGTGTGGGAAGTAAATTGCTGTTATTTTTGTAATCTTTATTTCACGCGTGGTGTTTGTCACACCACGTGCTACCCTTGTGCCTATCCAGGGCTGGTGCAAAGCAACGGCCACCAACTGACTGAAACTCCAGGCTTGGTTTCCTCGTGGTTAGTGCCGCAGTGACTCTTAAAACCTTCTGTTAGACGCTGCTCAGATCAGTGCTGTGAAGGCTGTTGATAGAACCATTGTCAGGTGTAGAGAGGTGCAGCGTTGCTCTGATAATGGTTTGATGTGAGAGGAGAGGGCTGAGCAGGTCACTGACCGCAGCAGAAATTAAAGGTGTCTTTTCAGGTTCATCCAAGGTTGAAAAAATGTGTTTGTTGAGCAAAAAAAAAGTAGCAAGTAGAAATATCTCTAGACTGAAATGCATTTTTTCACTTGAATCACCTCGTTAATTTTACAGATCTTTCTTTCTCACTTCTTTTACACACTTTTTCATGTGTGTTTCCTTTCTTTCTAGGATTTTTTTGGGGGGGAGGCGGGTGTCAGTTAAAAGCAGACTACATAAACATTAGTGAAAAAGAGTAAAGGCTTTTGTTTTGACAGGATGAAAAGAAACCCTTTGAATTCTTCAAAAACATTTCCTGTATTTCCTTTGGGTAACGCTGTGCCCAGGATTTGATTTCGGTTTGCCCAGGTGTTTGCTGCAAAGCTGCATTTTTCATTGCCTGTGCTGCCTCGTGGTGTGCGCCCCCAGCCAGCCCCCCCTGCACGCTCCTGCTTGGTCTGTAGGATGAATAAATGTTAAAGAGCATTCTGAAGTTTGCACTACTTCAATATTGTTCAGCAGTAGCAAGAGGATTAACTAATGCTCCTGGGGAGCTTTGATTCTGCTCGATACACAACCAAGGTGTTTCCTTGGCCGGTTCTTTCTTTTCTGCTAGGCAAGTCAAACGTGCTGAGCTTGATCATCTTGCTCAATTAAACTGATGTTGGGCTTTGGATAGTAAATCACATGGTGCTGTTGCAGTTTGGTGCTGTGCTGAATCTCTTGTACCCATTCTCCTCCAGAATTGATGCTTTCAAATCCGACAGCAGATAAACAACAAGCCCCATTGCAGCAACTGCAGCATTTGAAGTGTAACAGCAAGTCGCTGGGTAATTCCCTCGAGGGTGAGATGCCTGGAAGATATTGCTAATGCTCAGCACTGTCACGAGCAGGATGCTCAGACCATCCATCTTCTTGTACCAGACACTTGGAACTTGTCCATGATAGTCTTGTGTTTTGCTTGGTAAATAATTGCAAATTCATGCTCTAATTTAATAGCACTTCGATGGATTCTTGGCTTTTAAGATCATTAGAAATAGTTCTGGTCACTGAATACGACCTCTCTGTAAAACAGGCCAAAAAAATAACATAGCTACTTATTCCTGTGCCAAGGCTACAAATCCCAGTTTAAATGGAGCTTCTCAGTGAGAGATATTTTTAATTATTTCAAGTGACAGAGACCTATTGCTTCCCTGGGCTGTGGTTAATCATCCATGCTGCTAAAAACGTGAGTTTGAATGCTGCAGCAGTAGATTATTTTAAAATGACCAAGTGAGGTAAGAAAAACCACTTAGGCTTACCTCTGCAACCGACTGGTTGCTGGGTTTTGGGGTGCTCCTGCCTAGTTTAAGTGTTCACAGTTCTGAACGATCGAGCTTTCTGCTGAAGTCAGTCAGAGCCACAAGTGTCTCGACTTTGGACTTAGTTCTCGGTACCAGGATGAATTTTTCTTTGAGATCATATAAAGGATCTCAGGTTTGTGCTAAAGAGGAAGGGTGCTCCCTACAGAAATGTATCTATCAAAGCATTGCTTTCTCTTCAAATTGCAGAGCTGCAGATATGTAAGTGTTCAGGCCAACATACAGCCTGATGCTCTTGTTGTAGACAGGAGAGGGATGGGCTCTTCTCTCAGGCAATTTGTGACAGGACTAGAGGGCACAGCCTGAAGCTGCACCAGGGGAGGTTTAGGTTGGATATTCGGAAGCTCTTCCTCACAGAAAGGGGGATAAAACACTGGAATGGGCTGCCCAGGGAGGTGGTGGAGTCGCCATCCCTGGAGGTGTTTAAGGACAGACTGGACGCCACACTTAGTGGCAGGGTTTAGCTGAGTGGTGGTGGTAGGTCATAGGCTGGACTCGATGATCTAAGAGGTCTTTTCCAGCCTTAATTATTCTGTGATTCTATGATTCTTGAGTTGGGTGAGGCAAGAGCATAGATTTGGGAGCACTGAGGCTTTCAAGTAGGCACTAAACTTCACTCTCCTTTCAGTCCCATAAAAGTCCTAATCCACCTACTTTGGTGGTGGGGTTTTTTCCCTATTCTAAAATTTCGTGCTATTTACATGGATTTTCTTTTGGATCAGGTGGCTGTTAGTTGTCTTCTTTGATTTTTCTTCTAAGGTTTTTTCACCAAAATCAGCATCCTGCTGAAACCAATAGTTGCTGGGGCACCAATGCCTGCGTGTCATTTTGAAATGGAGCTACACTTGCATCTAATTCTAAAGCATATCAATAAACGATGCCCTTTTGTGCTCATTATTTTCACCACAGTACCTTCTTATTTTACAGTTGGATACATTCCCTCGAACGTTTATGGAAACTAACAAATCTGTAATGAGATCACTGGTCAGTTATTAAATCATGCTGGTTCTCCTTCAGGTGTTGCAAATGACCCCAATTTAAATCGTTTAAATAGAGTATTATCCGTCCAGGTGTCTGCTCTAGCTTTTTGTGGAAACCGTAGGTGCGCTTCGGAACAAATAACGCATCTTCCGAGAGCAGAGTTTTTTCAGTTGTAGCCAGGATGTGCTTTTTATGGTTGGACTGGTTTAAATGAAACTAATTTAGCTGACCTTTGTGAAATGAAGATGGTGCAATGTCAGGCAAGCAGAGTTTAAAATCTCGGTATATTCTCTCTTTGCTAGTTTGGTGTTTTTCCAGTATTCTCCATGCAGTAAATCACAGCAGTGGGGAAATGGGCCAAACACAATTTATAGAGTTGTTCTGTGATTACCTTTTCGTCGTAAAAATACAGGAGCTTGTTAAAATGCCAGCCTTAAGCTCCAGAAGGCTGCCAGCGTTGGCCTACATTTGGGCACGTAGGTTGCTGAATAGCAGTGTGTTGTGAAAAGTGAAATAAATCTTCACATAAACCCATGCAAATCTCATAAGCCAGCTTCAGTAGAATGTGTTCTGGACTCCATGTACTAGTACGTGGGAATTTGTAGTAGTTTGCTTGATTATCTTCATTGCTTTATGCTGGTACAAAGAAAAATCTACATTTTCTCCATAAAGAATGTTCCTTGTCTCCCCAGAATTGATGCGTTGTAATTTTGGTACTACACAAATGTGGTTGTAATTTCTCCTAGGGCAATGAGCAGTTTCTTTCTGGATGTTGTTCAATGAAACTTTCAGAATCGTCACCTTTTTATGAATACCAAGAATATTTGACTGAAAACTGGACACTCTGGGCATGTACAATGAGGGATGTAGGATGGTGGAACTTTGTGGGTCACACACAGCATTGGACTTGTTTGCCATTTAATCTGGCTAAAAAGCTTGGGCCCAGCTCGTCTTTGTTTTCTTTATTTAGACAAATTTTCATCAATATGCTCTGCTTCTCCATCCTTGGCACCTTGACTCAGCTTGGAACAGTTCTGCTCCCCTGTCAATAACTCGAATTGCACCCTGGACAGGATATTCTCTTCATTTCTGGTGAAAGGCAGCCCAGGGTTTTCAAAGGCATAAATGAAAGCTGGGTGGTCACTTGCTGCTGGCATGGCTTGTTGAGCATACTTTGAAAGACAAGAGGTAGAGCAGGGTATCAAATACATCCCTTGCCGTTGAATTTTGTCATTTACTTAATATCGCAATGAAAAAGATTATGGAAACATGTCTAATATTTGTATAATATCAATTAATTAAATATTGCAAAGATGTGTCAGCTCATTACTAATCGTAATTAAAGCTGTTATTTCCAGCTCAGACATGTGTGTAATTAAATGTACCTGGGAAAGAATTGCCTATTTTCTCTAAAAAAAAGAAAGAGAGAGAGAGACCTTCTGGGGGCCTTTCAAGGGGAGTATATGAAATATGGGGACAGACTTTTGAGCAGGGCCTGGTGGGACAGGACAAGGGGGGATGGGTTGAAACTACAAGAGGGAGATTGAGACTGGAGAGAAGGAAGAAATTGTTGGTGCTGAGGGTGGTGAGAGCCTGGCCCAGGTTGCCCCGAGAGGCGGTCGCTGCCCCATCCCTGTCCCCATTGCAGGGGAGGTTGTTGGGGGCTCTGAGCAACCTGCTCTAGTTGCAGATGGCCCTGCTCCCTGCAGGGGGTTGGACTAGATGAGCTTGGAAGGTCTTTTCCCACCCAAACCAGTCTGGGATTCTGTGAACCTGAGGATTGTTCTAAGACAATTGCTTATATTGTCTGCTTCTGCAGCACTTATGTGTGGAAGGATGTCTTCTTGAGGATATGGACATTGGCTGTTTCCCTATGCCCGTCAGTAGAGCTAATGCTCCATTTGCTGCTGCATTTTTGATTAATCTCAGACTTGACCAAAGGTAGAGGCTGCTGGCATCCCTTGTGTCCAACTGCTCTTCCAAGTGATGTTTATCAACGGTTTTTGTTTTAACCAGATAACGACGATTCCGATGTAGAGATCCGAGAGGATGAAGGATCCGATAGTGAAGTGGAAGACGGGCAGATGGTGAAGCAGCGCACCACCACGGAAACACTGCTGCAAGGTATCTGAACTGCCCTTGGTTGCCTTTATTCAGAACGATATGCTGGAATTACTTGAGAAATCTTAAACATGAGGGAACCGTGTTGTTGTTCAAGGACATTGGCACCGCCCAGCTCTTGTGAGTTGTAAGAGGACAGTGTCTTGTGGAGAAAACAGTGCTTTAGGGGAGAAAATTGAGGGTTATCTACTGGAAAAAGACCTGTGTGAGGAAAATCCTTCCTTGGTATTGCCTTGCAGATTCTGAAGTGGCTTTACACGAAGCCTTAGAAAAGTAATATCATTTCTTATTGCAGAGCGTTTATTTTCCTGTAGCTGTTGACACTTGTTCTAGCGGGATCTTCTTCAAAAGGAGGCCTGTGGTGAGTCCGTAACTCACCTCCACTGACACAGTCATGGGTGCAACTCATCCGAGTTATTTCTTTCGGGGAAGGACATCTGGCTTCTGCTCATGTTTATGTGGAGTGGAACTGCAGCCTCGGACTGCTGATTCCACTAGAGCCCTGCTCAGAAGCAGCTCAGAGAAATTATTCTTTGACGGTCTATGTTTCACTTAGATGGCAAAAGAAACGTTCTGCTTAGTCTATAGTCAAACAAAACGAAACCAGGCAATCAGGTTAGTTCTCTTTGGTGTTCTTGTTAGCAGTGAGTGATTCTGACCATCAGCAAAAGCCTCTCTGACAACTGGATGAGCTGCCTTTCTGAGTAATTTCATGTGCCACTACTTCTGCTGGAACCTTTTACTTAGATAAACAGCCAATATGTGTGGTTTTTGAGTTGAGTTCTGCAGGTTTTCTCAAAATGTTGCTTTCTTTGTTGTGGAAATGAGTTTTGACAAGAACAACGTGCTGCAGCCCACTGCGGTTGTGTAGGCACCATTCAAATGCTGCGTGACCCCATCCCTGATCTCACAGTCCCCCGTAGGGACACTGCCTCTTACAGGCCTGCAGCTCAGTGCAGGATGTGGCCTCCCTCTTATTGTCCCCAAGTCATTCCCCCCGTCAGTCTGTTCAGAAACCTTTAAAAAGCTGTGATGAGGGTTTCCCCACTGCTGCAGTCTGAGTATGTGGAGTTTGTGTGGTTGAAAAACAGAAGAAAATGACTTGTTCAGAGTCATAGGGATCATAGAATTGTTTTGGTTGAGAAAGACCTTCAAGAGGATGACCAGACCTTGAGGAGAAGGAGGAGAACTTGTAGGCCTGAAATGATAGGAGCCAGGTTACTCGCTTCTGAGTGAATTTTCTTTTTCGTGGTGGTAGAAGTGGTCAACAGAAGAGTGCTCACCCTGGGCAGCAGCTGTAGCACACTTCAGCTATCATCGTGCTTTGGGAACGCCTACAAAACGCTGCTGAGATCAGGGCCTTGTGCTCAGGGCTATGCTTGTCCTTAACTATGCAGCACCCAAAGGACGCACAAATCAGGACAATCAGGCCAAAGGTTTATCCCAGTTCTGTGTGTGGAGGGGAGGGAGGTCTTACCTGAGTTCACACTGTGAATTTGCATCAGGAGTCGGAGACTGAACGCACATCTCCAAACTGGGAGCAAAATGTTTCAGCGGCAAATCTACCTTCCCCTCGTGGTAGGTTGTCCTGACCTCTCAGGTTAAGCGTCGCTTCTTGCCCTCAGACACAGGGTTAACATATACCTGCTGCTGGGTAAGAAGACATCAATCATTCCATCCCCGTGGATCCATTGTCGGCAGCTGTGTGGGTTCATACAATGGCAGGCATCACATGCAGAGAAAAAATGACCAGTGCTCACGGGCTTCAAATCCTGGATGCGTGCTCACTTCTGCTCTCCGATGGCTCCGTGGCGATAAACCACAGTGATGCACAGGGATTAGGTTTGAATGCAAAGGCGCAGTGAATTACGGTCTGTTCATTACGAGCGTTTTGCCTAATTACCACTTTGTACAGCCTGTCCTGGCTGAATTCACATTATCTGTAAGTAAACAGAACAGACTCTCACCCACCTGCAAGCCGCTTGAGCCTCTGTGGCCAGAGCACTGCGGCTGCAATGCCGCAGTGAGCTGAGCTCAGCTGGATTGAACCAGGAGCTTTCCAGTGCCAAACACCCCTGGACCTGTCAGGCAGCTCCTCTGCTTCCTGCCTGCCCCCATACACACAAAATGCACCGTGGCTGTCTGCCCCTCCTTGCTCCCACATGCGGAAACTTGGGGGTTTACCATCTGACAGTTAAAATCACGGTCTCACCAGTGTGGAAATTCCGCTTCCTCTGCCATCCGGCCTGCGGCACGGTGCACAGCCTGCAGCTCCAGCCCCTCTGCACCCTGGGCCTTCTCCTGGCAGCACTCCAGGGTTGTGCTATGGGACCTAAGGCTGTGGATCCCATGGGTGCTAGATCCAAGAGGTGCTCCTGGCTTCAACCGATGTAGGGGTCAAGGTCTGGGCAGTACCTCATTCTTGTCTTTCCTCCAAAGCTAAGCAGTTAGGCGCCTGTCAGAAGTCCTTGCTGCTTCTACGGAGGGAAGAGCAGCATCCAATGTCCTGCAGACCTTCTATTAGCATTCTCTAAGCTCCTCCCTTGAGATTTTCGAACGGTCCTATTTCATCAGCTGTCCTTATTTTATATCCCAATTCTCTTGTATATTCAGGATCTCTTTCAGCTTTGTCCTACCAGCAGATTTTGAGAGCTCCCTGCTGCTTTCTCCTTTGAGGTAATAATTCCCTATCTAATACTTCATGCTGAGCCTTCTAGAGAGCAAAATTGCTGTTCAGCTCTTGGAGCCAGTTGTAGGATGGGCAAAAATGTGGTTCTGTGGTTGTCTAATAATGTCAGTTGTAATCATCCCTGAATTTACATAGTTTAGTCTAGCGTATGCTAGAGCAAATGTCTCTAAAGCTTGGTGAGAACTCCTCTGTCCAGGAATCTTCTTAGAATTCTATCTCCACTGCCTGCATTATCAGCCACATTTTATTTAAAGATGTAAGAGCCTTTAAATTCTCCACCTTGACACAACAAGGGTGTTGTGCTGCCTTCTGGCTGAGTTAGCCAGCTTTTTGCTACGACTAATCCAAATCGGTCTGCAAAGGGGATGAAAAGGACCTGTCTTCTTTTGTACTTTGGAAGGTACAAGAGAAGTTTTACAGGATGTATTTTAAAGTTGCTTTGTTCTCGTGCTAAAAAAACAAACAAACAACCAAACATAAAAACCATCAGATTTTGTCTAGATTGGAAAAAATCCATATTTGGCATAGAGAAAAAAGGTGAGGACGGGAGATGAACAGATGGTGAAATGTGATGGTCACAGCAGGACTCCTAAACAGGCAGGTGGTTGGCACTGAGTGAATTCTGGTGACGTAGAAAGGAGAGCTGAGTCACCCAGTCAGCCCACGCACTGAATTTCCCCAGTCACAACTCTGCTGTACTCATTCTCAACACCTTCTGGGCTCTTTTCTTGCCGAGGAGACCATGCTAGCATCTTGCCCAGTTCACACAGCCCAAAGCAACAAAGCACGGTGCAAATGTGTTCTCCCTTTTCAGTGACCTCCTTGCAACCCTGAGATCTCCACTTCCTGCTTCAGACTGACACATCCAACTCGCAACAAGAAATTCTTGAGGTTTGCCTTGGCACTGCCTACGATTCCTGTGAGCTGGAACATCAGACAGGATCTGAGCGTAGGAAGATCTCTGAAGGACTTACCACGTGGAAAGAGTATTGTTCTCTGTGTACCAAAGCAGAGGAAGGAATATGTAACTCACATGATTGTTTAGGTTGGAAGGGACCTCTCAAGATCATCTAGTCTAACCTCTCTGGTCAAACTGGAGGTTTGAGCAGGTTGTCCAGGACCACATCCAGTTGGACTTTGACTATCTCCACAGAGACTCTACAAGTTCTCTTGGTAACCTTGTTCCAGCGCTGGACCACACTCGCAGTAACAAAAAAGCAGTAGATTCTTGTGTTCGGGTAGAATTTCTCGTTTCTTAATGTACCCATTGCCTCTTGTCCCACCAGACCTGGCATACCAGCAGGAAGTAGCTCTGGAAATACTGGAATTACTGTCAGTATTACCTTCTTCTAGCTTCTCCTGAGCGCCGAGGTGTAACTGGGGGTTGGCCTTCCATGCATTGGGATCTCACCCTCTGCCTGTCGTTTGACTCGTCCTCTGGCCTTGATCTTTCCTTCTCCCTCAGCGCTGACCACGAGCCTGGCTTTATGGCGACTCTCTTTGCTCTTGCAGGAAGAGCTGGCGTGCGAGTCGTGGGAACGATGCAGGGTGGAGACACGGAAGATGATGTAAGTAACCACCCCGTGTGCCTGTAGAGATTCTCTGACAGCACTTTCGAATGACAGCCCTCTCCTCAGCTAGAGAAACACCTCTTGGCTTGCTGATTTGTCATACCCCAGACCTGCTTTTTCCCCTCTCTCCTCCAGCTGGCTGCTCTCTCATCTGCATAGACACTTTCCTGGTTTTCCTTTGCTCTGGGGACCTCTGTGCCATGCCCTGTGCTCCGGCCTCAGCTCACAGGGTAGAACTAGTGGCACTTGGGCTGCAGTAATGCTGCCTTGAGCTGTTGGGGCAGACGGCTGGCAAAAGGTGATCAGTGCAGTGTAGCAGGAGTTAGATGGGTGGATCTAAATCTTCAGCATTGCTCTAAAAACCTTGGAACTCCTTGGAGCCCTCTTAATGGCCTGTACCTGCAGCATCAGTCCTTCAGTCCTCTAGGTGGTGGGACAGGGGTGAGAGCAGAGCTGTGAGCTGTGCCCCTCAGGATGCAGGGCCTGCAGATGAAGCTGTCCCGTGACTCCTGGGTTTTGGTACAGCTGACCTGATGAGGGGACAGTGGCTGAATAGGTTTGTACAGTGGGCACTTACTCTGGCTGCTGTGCTCAGCCTTGGTCAGGGCCACAAAAATGATGTGAGGCTGGAACCCCTCTGCTGGGAGGCCAGGCTGGGAGAGCTGGGGGTGTTCAGCCTGGAGAAGAGAAGGCTCCGCGCAGACCTTCTGGGGGCCTTGCAGGGCTTCAAGGGGCCTGGCAGAAAGATGGGGACAGACTTTGGAGCAGGGCCTGTGGGGACAGGACAAGGGGGGATGAGTTCAAACTAAAAGAGGGAGATTTAGGCTGGAGAGAAGGAAGAAATCTTTGATGCCGAGTGCGGTGAGAGCTTGGCCCAGGTTGCCCCGAGAGGTGGTCACTGCCCCCTCCCTGTCCCCATTGCAGGGGAGGTTGTTGGGGGCTCTGAGCAACCTGCTCTAGTTGCAGATGGCCCTGCTCCCTGCAGGGGGGTTGGACTGGATGAGCTTTAAGGGTCCCTTCCCACCCAAACCAGTCCATGATTCTATGATTCTATTCTATGTGGGCAATCTTCCTGTTTCTCTGGGCACTCGTAAGTGGCTACATCTGTGCTAGAAAGCTGAAGCCTGCTGCTGTCATAGGGTTCGCATCCATACAGTAAGCTCTCCCCACCATCCCAAAAAGCATCTGGCATCCGAGCTGCCAGCCAGGAGCACAGAGGCTGCCCTGTGTCCTGTTCCCTAGCTGATGTTGGAATTCTGGTTTAGAGAGTCCTGGTTGGCGCAGGCCCAAACTGTCCTAGAAAGTAGTAGAATCACAGAATAATTTTGGTT
>WEIS01016227.1:3945-18497 GCA_013389965.1 Todus mexicanus
TCTTTTTTGTGCTGTGCTTCTTTTGCGCCAAAAAAAAAAAAAAAAAAAAAAGAAACAAAAAAAATAAAACCCAAACCAGAAGCCCTGATGTGTGGATTTTAGCAGAACAGCGATAGGAGAGCCAGGGAATGAAGTCCTGCACGCCCAGACCTCTTCCTCACCTGCGTCTCACACTAGCAGCAAGATCTGCGCACGCACACATAGGAAGTAACATTAGTGTTCCTTATTGCTTTGTAACAGCTCAGAGTCACGGTGGCAGCTCGGGGAGGCATCATGAGGTCTGCGCAGAGGTCACTCAGTTGTGAGCGAGAGTAGCACCATGACTGTAATGCCAGTACACAGGAGCAGAATTTGCTGCAGGGAGTTCCTGGGAAAGAAACAGCAAAATTAGGAGGAGCCACAGACCAGGCCCAATAGGCAGCAGCATAGAGGCACAATTGTCGCACAAGAGAACCAGCACTTCCGCAGCACGCTCACAGGTGCTTTAGGGACCTCATCCAGCTCACAACTACAGTTGTAAGAACAGAATGAGAAGCTGACGAATTTTGCCACTCTTTCAGCAGCATCTCTCCCAGGTTTAGGCTGTACTGAAGCGACTACGTATGTGCCACCTCTGCATTCTCTGCCAGCAGCTCTGCCCACACAAGAGATCACCAACGCAAAAGGAACTTCCGACTGGTCACTAACACTTCTCCACCAGAAGTTTCTGCACCTCAGATATAACTGTGGAGGTGTTCTCTGAGCACTTCCTTAACTGTTTCGGTCAAAATGAACTAGGTGAGACAAGGCTGCTTCTTTAAACTACTGAAGCTCCCTGTCTCATTACAACTGAAACAGGAGGGAACATTCAGGGGCAGACCTGAGAGGGCCTTTACTGCGGTACAGTGGGATTTGGACCTGCTGCAGCACTACTCATACTGCTAGAAACTAGAATAATACAGACGAGGGGAACACACCAGAATATATATACCAGTGTAGAAGAGAGGTGACTACGGTGAGATACAACAACAGGCTATGAAATGCTTGATGACAAAGAGAAGAAAACTATTATTTTCTACTCGCACAGCAGCACAGTGATATCTAAGTTAATAAGCAATTGGCTAAACCCCCAATAATTAGAAGCATCACTTAACACAGTGCAGTCAAACTACGCAAACTTGCTGCAAATCGAGATCACAGAAGCCAAAAATAATGCATAGGGTCAAAAAGGGATGAGAGAAGCATGGGAAGAAAAGGTTAATGCGTGGTTATCAGACACGCACATCCCCCCACATAGGGCCCTGGTTCAGACAGTCCCTAAACCAGTACATGCCAGAAGCTGACCAGACAAACTGCAGAACAGGACACCTCACCGGACATGTTTCTGAGCAACCTGCTCTAGCTGGTCACGCTACGTTCTGTGCTACCACGATCTTTGGGACTGACCCAGCTGAAGGTTCTCATGTTCTATAGGGTCTCTCTAGTCCCATAAAGGCAGTAGCCAGCACAGCAGCCTGTCTATTCCAGCCTTGCCCATGGGATTTGGAAAGCTGGCATTTGTGTGGATGCTCCCAGGAGGCAGCACTTACCAAGGATTCTTCTCCTCGAGGAGATCAGGCACAACATTTACCAAGGCAATATACAGAAATCCTCCAGACGTGAAAGGGAGGATCCAGGCTACCGTTTCCCCTGCATGGATACAAAAAGCTCTTGTTATTACCGAGACAAAGCCAGGGGAGAGAACAGAGGAGGGAAAAAAGATGCACATGGGGACAACAGGCCCCCCTCCTATTCCTACAGAGGTGACGGGGAGCCTTACCTGCTCCTTTTGGTGACTGAGCACATATTGCAAAGCAGGCTCCCAGAATCCCTCCCAGAGCTGTGGAAAGCTGCATCTTGGCTGCGCTCCAGCGGTCAAAGCCAGCCCGAAGTAGGATTGCAAAGTCTCCAACCTAAGAAAAACAAGAGCTGACAGTTAACGAGTACAAACATTCTCGGTTGCAAAGGCCACCCATAACAAGACCAGGGCTTCAAGGCTGTTTCTAGTTTTACATGTTGCCAGTCTCCCAGAGGGAGCAGCTTTCGAAGGGAAAAGAGAATGACTTAACAGGACCCACTCCTCTCCTCAGTAGATGAGGCACTCTTGTAATCCCTCATGATGGCAGGACAGAAGCTCTCACCTCGTGTGGAATTTCGTGCAGGAGAATGGCCATTGTGGTTAGGAACCCAACCTGCAGCAGAGAAGGTGATTAGGAAACAGTCCCCCAGCTCTGAGAGACGAGACTGTCATCAGCTTGTCAAGGCCCCCTTCTCCAAGTTAAGACTCGTTACTCAGAGCTTAGAACTGTTCAGCAAAAGAGGAGATGAGTTAACTCTTCCCCTCATGCCAGTACAAATGACCAACGTGTCCCCAGACAGAAGCAGCTCTGCATCAGAGGGTCAGGATAAGGTTGCTTTTTACTGGGGTTTCCATTTTCTCAGAAACTTTCAGAAAATAGGAGGGAGCTCCTCCTATCTTTGGAGTTTTTTTGCATGTTGCATCACACTTGAGAGCAGGCCTCTCCAGTTCAGCACGCAACCGGCGACAGCAACCTTACCTTTCTGCTAACCAGGAAGCTGGCTGCTACTGCCAGGCCGTGTGTGAAGTTATCAATGGTATTGGCCAGCAGATTGAGGTATCCGCTAATCTGCAAAGACAAGGAAGACCCTCTGGTAAAGGAAGAGGCAAAACAAGATTTAAAAAGCATGTGGCTTAGACACAGGTTATACAGAGTCACAGTCAGATGGGAAAGGTTAGGACAGGGCACTTCTGGTGAAGATCTTGAGCTACATCAGTGCTCAAGGAGTAAATTGAGTTTTACGGTAGGCAGGTACTGTCTCAGATGAGGATATTCATCCTATGCAAAGGACAAAGAGCTCTAGAAACAGAAAATCAGAAGGGAAAAGGAAGAAAGCCAAAATGCAAGAATATATCTGATTCTAAACCGAACAAACTTTAGGTAGCACTAATCTACACGGGTGACTGGCTTCAAAATACGACCTGACCTTGTTTTCTAGTCACGTACTTTAATATCCAACTGTTAAATATCTCCTCTTCTAAAGCTGGCAAGAACAATGCAACAGAACAAATGCTGCTAAAATTGCTTTTAATAACTAACCTTCAAACATTGCACTAAAAAAGCTTGTGCTTGTGGGTTTGCTTTCCCTTAACAACGAATAAAAAGAGGAGATAGTGATGACAGTCACCAAAAAGCCACCTACTAGAAGGCTGGATAGCATATACATGCTCTGCCATATAAACACATTTCTTGAAACCCTAAGCATAAAGCAGCTTCCTTCCTTAGAAGTCCATCTCCATGTTAGACTTCCCGATCTCACTACCTGTGGCCACAAACTCTGAGTATTTGACCCAAAGTGTACCGCCCCAGCTGTTTCGCTCACAGGCTTTTGGGTTTCTTCCCACCAGATTTAACTACTGCGTGTCCTGAGATACTGCAGCTCACTACACGGCGCTGCAGTTTAAACTATTACCTAACCCGGTGTTTGCCAAAGCTTTCCATCAAGTCTCTCTCCAAAGCAACACCTTCCTGCAGGGCACTTGTACTGCACAACCTCAGGACATCTTTATAGGCTCTAAACTTTTAAAAGTGCATTCATGGTTAAAAAAGAAAATGATGAATTAAGCAAAACCTAACTACAGATGATGTTTAAGTAATAACCTAAGCAACATCTCCACAGTGGACACTGGAGAAGTTCCCTCCACCTTTTTGTATGAAGGGCAACATGAAGGGATGCGTGCAGGCAGCAGACCCATGATCACAGCAGTTCTACTTCTCGTTCCTCATTCTTAGTCAAATATAACTGCCTAAAATTCCTCCTTTTCACATTGGGATTTTATGTGATTGCCTTTTTCCCACAGGGTAGTAATAATTATTCACATAAGTTTTACACAAAAATGCTTTCCCACACCAGTGTATAGGGAAAAAATAGACTTCATGATTAAAACATTACGACTTTTTCTTGTCAGTGGCTTGGGCAAAAGCTGTCACTGAAAGCAGCAAAGCCTTGGAGTGCTCAGAAATAAACTGTGTTGATTTGACAGTTATGAGCCTCTGACATTTACATTCTGTGAATTCCTAATAGGATGTTCTCCTTGCTCATAAAGAGCACAGCCAGATGAAGTGTTTACGTTCATGCTTCAGAATTAATGTCCCTGTGCAATAAAACATACTTGTACAAATCAGCAAGGAGCCCACGTGCCACAGGGAAAAAGAAAGAATAAGCAAGGGGAAAACGCTCGACAGTGTTTTTACTTGTCGAGGGAATAAAGGCTGCAATGCGGGACAGAATTGATCTATGTTTGGGTGCAAAGGAAGCTTCCCACTCACAGTTTTCAAGCTAGGACAAATTATTACAGCAGCAGCAGCTAAAGAGCAGAAGTTCTAATATGTAGGGACAAAGGATGACTGATTACAGCTTACTAATCATTACCCCCCAAAGGGTGACTTGGTTTGTTTAAACAGTTCTCTGAAAAAAGGGAGTTATGTGAGTAACAGAACCAAGGAAGTCTGGCTCGCCATAGCTGCCTCTGGTCTTTGCACGCACCTACTTTGCTCACCTCCAGCAACACCGTTCCCCTGCGCGTCCCCTGCCTACCCTGCGCTGCTCGCACCAGGCCAGGGCAGCGAGACTCACCCGCAGTGTCCCAGTTCTGCCAGAGCTTTTCCATAGAGCACTAGTTTGCATTCCTGCTCTGCTGCCATGCTGATTTCTACGGAACTTGCAGATATTTGGTTACCCTCAAGACTTCTATCCTCTCTTGAACTTGAGTAAAAGTAATTATGCGTTCAAAAGTTATTGAAAATGAAGGGCAGAACAGATGGACAGACAGATGGAATGACTGCTTATGTTGTTGCCTAAGGAAACAGGCTAACAATACAGGAGTATCTTGGCAGTTTTGGTAACTCACCCCCTACCAGAAACACGATTAAAATATTCAGGTTATATGCTCAGAAGGCAGAAAGTTAAAACTACACATGTTAACTCATTAGTTTCTATTTCATGCATATCGACAGCCGGCTAGAAGACTGAGCAGTTGTGTGAGGATTTTAAAGCTAGAAGGGCTCTCCGTGTTGTCTAGACCCTCTACAGAACACAGCTGGAAGACCCTCAATTTCTGCATGAAGGCCATTGTTTCTTAAGGTACAGCGTACTTTGTAGATAGCAGCTTAAAGCCCACAAGTGGCAAAGAATCTACTGTATCTCCAAGGGAAGCTGGTCCACAGGCAAGGTGCCCTCAGTTCCTGAGTTGCCTTTGATTTCTATAGCCTGCTGCTCTTTGGTATAGCTTTAACTATTCAAATTTAGTCATGCCTCTGATACGGGTGTTTGTATCCTTTAAGTCACCCCCGATTCATCACATCTACAGAGCTGAAGCCTGAAGAAAACCACTTCTTGGGATGCACTGCACACCTTAAATAATTATCTCAGCTCTTCCCTGACCCTTCTAGAAATTATCAGTAGTATTTTGAAAATTGTGAATAACACTACTGGAAAAAGTCAGACGGCTGTTTCATTGCTGCTACTGAGAAAGAGGAACACTTGCCTCCTGGCTGTAGATCAGCACGGAAAAAATGCATTCAAACAGTTTCCTACTGTGATTCTCATACTTTTTTCCAGAGCCCTGACTCAACTGCCCCGTCTCATAAATATGATCTGCATTCCTTCTTAATCTATACTTTAATATTTGCATGTACCAAAGATGATAAACATTCAGCTCTTCAGATGAAGTTACTCTGTTTAGCTGGTACCACTGACCTCACACAGTCACTATGTGCCATTAGCTGCAAATCCGTCGGTCTCTTACCTTGATTCTGTTGTCTGTTGGACAAGCCCGGAGAGAGGAACCGTTACATTGAGCTGAACTCGTTCCTCCTCTTTGGGACTGGCCTGCCACTTTTGGCACGGGGTAGCCATTTCCATTGGGAATCTCTCCAGCTGGTGCTTTGGAATCACAGCCCTAAATTAGAGGAAAACAACCTGTCACTGCATTTTTGTCAGTGATGAATGAGCATGAATCAGGGTCAGGAATCCAATCTTTACCCTTAATCCTTTTGTCCTTACAATGCAAATCAGTAGCTTTAGTATCCAGTTTAATAACAACAACTGCCAGAAATGAGGCAGATTTCAGAGAGCACTGTGACAAAGACTTCCCCGATCACCAAGAGAAGGAAAGTAGAAAGAGGAGGAACTAGAGGCATGCCCCACTGGCATGAGCCAGGTTCCACTGGAGGGACAGAGCCAGCCACTCCTGCTGGCAGCTGCTGCCCAGGGAAATACACCTCCACTGAAAAGAGCCTTGTTCTCCTCAGTGCGTCAGACAAAATGAGTCCAGAGAATTAGTCTGTAGCTGGGATTGTCAGCTTCCAAAAAACATTCAGACTTTGGTCTCTCCTTAAATGAGAAGATTAAAATCCTTTCAGTCTTCAAAGTCTCACATCGAGTCAAAGTAACACCCAATTGCGTGACTTGCAGTTTCGCCTCTCAAAAGCCGTGGCACAACAAGGACTGAACAGTTTATAGGAGTTGTGCGGATGTTTGAGGACTAGCTGCTCTCCTCCATCTCGGAGTTATCTTCTGGTACCTCTGTCTACGGTGACCCTTTGCAGCTGGGAGACTCTCCTCCGAAACAATATTTAGTATTACCTGGTCAACCATAAACCACACAAAGTTACCTGAACAAACACCTGGTCCAGGCCATACCCAAGAAGAGCAAGTCACGATGGCTCAGTGGAAAAGGCATCAGCAAGCTGTGACTTCTCAAAACTCAGTTGAGCGGAAGTCTCGTGTGCTTAGCGCTCCAGCTCCCAGGCCCCATGAAAGCAGAGCTCTCTTTCACACATACCACATCAAGAACAAAACCAGCCCAGAGGTGAGAAATCTCAGCTAAAACCACAAAACCAAAGGCTGGAGGTGAAACACCTTTTTCTAGAGCCCCGAGTCAAAGAAGTGGCAAAAAGCTCCCAAGGCCATCAATAAGCTACTCACAGCTCCAGGATCGTTTGCTGAGCCTGTCAGATAGGGCAGATGAGGTGTTTAGTACCGTGTTCCAAAGATAACAGCACTTCTTCCCCCTGGCTGCTAACTTACCGCCCCAGGGCACTCATCTTCTTTCTCTAGGAAGATCTTCTCTAGCACCAGGAAGGTCAGGAAACCAATGATCACCCAGAGACCCAGAAGCTTCTGCTGCCGAAAGCTCTGCCCTTCACCTGCGGCACAAGAGAGAAATCCTCACATTACTATCAAGTGCACGGTGCTTCCCAGATGTGAACCCACCCTGCCTCGGGCAGTACAACCAGCAGTTCCAAGACAAAAGAACAAGCAGCAAGAATGCAAACACTCCCTCCGAGGAATAAGGAGCAAACACATCTCTAAGCAAATTAGTTTAACTCACTCGAACTAACATATCCTCATCTCAGCAAGCTCAGAGTGAGAGCCCCCAGCCCTTTTGCTACAATAGTGCAATCCAGAGTATTTTCTGACAGCACTGGGAGTTTCCCTGGGCTCCAGAGGTAAGTGAAGATTATATCCACAAAAATCCTGCAGCTGTATCTACTGAGTAGCAAGCCCAGACATGAAATCTGCCATGAGTGGAGCTATAGACTCACCTTCCCCATCTGCCACACCTGGGTGAGTTACTAAGCCCAAAGCTATAAACTTTCTTTTCAGTTGCAGCCAAGTGTGTGAGAATCACCCGTTCAGCCTGGCTGCAGAAATGGAGATTGTGCTACAGGGGAAGAACAGAAGGACTCTCTAATGGGGCTTGCATGGGTCAAGGAAACCTTTATGCCTCAGCACAGTCTGATAGGAACAAACAAGGGAGGATTTAATTTGGAAACCACTCTGCAAAGAGGGAAAAAAGAACAGCAGGTTCTGCTGGCAGCTCTAGAACCATAAGGAAGAAGAGGCCCAAAGGCCCAGCAGATTTGAAAACCCAGGACATGGGTGCAAGGAAGTCTGAGAAACCCAGGGAATCCTGTTCCCCCTTTCACATTTTCAGCAGGGAAATGATTTCCTGGTTTCTCAGGAGGTAGGGCGCAGCACCACTTGCCTTCTATGCTACCAGTTTGTGCAAGTAGACAGGTACCGTTGTTGCAGGTTTCAACCAGCGCAGCTATCTGAGGGGTGAAGGTGATACACCAATACCACAAGCTCTATCCCAACCCAAACTGTCTTTAGCTCGCAGGAGAACACGGGTTTCCGTCGCCTGCATTTCCTTTTTCTCTCCCTGCCTCTCCATGCCCATCAGTCATGACTCTATGGACAACCTTTCGTGACTTCTTCAGCAGAGATGGAGAGGGCAACACATTTGGGCTCCTGAAGATCAAAGCACGAGGCAGAGAGGCTCTGGTTAAGCCTAGGAAAGAGGCTCTAGGAATAACATTGATACAGGGACAGACTTATAGATAAGATGCACCCGATGGGCCAGAATCTCCACCTGCGACGGTGAATGTGTTCCTGTACCAGATCACACATGCATTCACAACTCCCCATCATGTTGAAGCAGCATTCCTTTTCCTTGCAGAAAGGGCAAAGGAAAACCAACAGAGATCTACAGGAGTCCATGGCAAGCCAGGAAAAGCTGACAGACAAGAAATCCATTGCATGTTACTAAACTTGCAGAATCTGTAGCCAACTCACGAAGCCTCCAGTCTCAGAATCTTTGGGAGAACTGCAGAGTACAAGGACGAAGCATGACGTGTTTTCACTATTCTCATATCCTTCCCTAGGCCTTTACTTTTACATGCTGATTGAAACAAAATACCAGACTAGCCCAGTTTTTTGGCTGACTCAGCCTGGCTGGTCTTGTGTTTTCAAGGTGGAACAGACTCAAACGCTGTAGCAGAGGGCACAGCGTGGACATAAGGCCTTCGTACCCGTCGTTGCACTGCACGTGTAGGCCCAGGCTTCGGGAAGCAGGTGCAGAAACACATTCCCCAGCAGCCCACCAATCGCAAAACTCAGCAACTGCTTCAAACGGTGTGATCCAGCTGAAATAAACACACAAAACAACAAAGAAACAGATCACCACTCAGCCAGGAGCAAAAACATCTCCAGCTGAGACTCTGCGCAGAGACCTAAATGGAAAGCATGTGCAAAGCAAGCTTTCAAAGGAGAGAGAACAAAGCAAACAGCTGGAGCGCCAGAAAAAGCCCTTGCACAGCTTGGCAGGGACAGCAGGGAACGGGAGGGTCCTGGACCAAGCAGTGGGCAAAACAAACAATACTCTTTGTACAAGCTCCACCCAGGGCATGCATTTGTCCAAGGACTCCCCCATCAAATTGGCAGGTATGGACTAAAGCACCAGAAATGGGCCGTCTATTTCAGACGACGGTATTTCTGTGACAAGGTCATCTTCACCACTCTGCCATTCAGCCACAACCCAGGACTTTTGGCTTCAGAAAGGCTAGTGCAGGCAGCAGGCTTACCTTCTGACCGCAGATCAGCACCTGTCTCAAACGGGATCACCAGCAAGGGGAAGACCCCACTCAGCCCCACCATGAACGAACCGATGAGTGAACAGATCCAGGCATCCAGACGCTCGCTGGTGAAAAGGCTTCCCCAGGACTCTGCTTCCTTCTCGCACAGAGGACCAGAACTAGCAGGAACATGACTTCTCCGGAGCTGCTGAGCTTCACAGGCCACCATCAGAAACAAGGAGAGTGTCCCATCAAACAGAAGCTTTTGCTTTGTCATTGCTAAGTGGTCTCAGCCGGGCTGGCCGATCTCTGAAAAGAGCAGGAAGAGCAGTTCTGAGTGCCTGCCTGAGACTGCCTCCCACCATCCCGGAGGAGCTGCCTCGGTCACACTGTCCCCTCCCTCCGCATCTCAGCACGGGTACATAGCCCCCTAAGGAGCATCTGAAACACTTCCTGGTTTCAACGCAGCTCTAAAGGACAGAGGGGCTGTTCACCTTCACGTGTACGAAACTGCGTGTGAGCCACTTTGTGAAAGAGTCCGGCTTTCAGCATCTCCCCTCAGCTGGGCCAGACAAGGGCCCCAAGTATCCCTGTCCTTGCCCTTCAGTGTCCCAAGGCTTCAGAGAAAGGCATTGGCTGGAGATGCGACCCACGTAAATCTTCTCTTTGCAACAGAGCAGCATCCACGCTACAACTTAGGATGCAAGACGGGCAACATAACAGGTCTGTAAAACCATGAGTGCTGTGAGGATGGTGAACAGGGGTAGATTATTCACCGTCTCTTCGGGGGTTACATGCCAACAGCCATCACACGAAGCCAGTGAGGGTCAGCTTCCAAACAAAACAAACGTGACTCCTCATCAGCAGGCAACTCGTGTGGCAGTGCTTCTCCAAAAATGATGGAAAATTTTACAAGGATTCAACAAAAAGACGGGACTAGTACTAGAAAGATAAATCTCTTGATTGCTCATGGTTAGACAGCTCACGTTAGACTCGGGAGATCTCCTTATCTAAACGGAGCTGGAGGCTGTAAGAGCTGTTGGGAAACAGCATCTATACTTGTGCAATTTTTATTCTTTCCTAGAAGGATCCCAGGTTAGATGGTCTCTTGGTCAAAAATCAGCAGAGCTGTTACTGAGAGAACTCTTCAGTCACAGGAAAACTGCAGAGAAGCAGGCGTATTACAAGAGAAAAAGAAAGATAATTACACCGTTATTGGCAAAGAGGAAAGGAAAGGTAACGACACAAAAGCTGAAGTACAAGTGCTCTTTCAATCTCCAGGGGAAAAAAAAGCAGAATGTGCCGAGCAAAATTAATCTGGAAATGTGAGAAAAGAGTGAGTTAGAAAAGAACGGCTTAACAAATGTTCACAAAACAGCGGTAGATTGAGAGAGAATAATGGCATTCACCTGAAAGCACGTAACGAACCAGTCAAATTAATCTCTGAAGCATTAGCGACCACCTCTGAAAATATAAAGGAACATAGGAAGGCCACGGAAGGCTGGAGAAGCATCATGCCTCACCTACCTTTATAAAAAGAAAAAAAAAGGTGGCAGAAGACTTAAGAAGTTACAGACCAGTAACTTCAATCCTCTGAAAGACTCTTGATCAAGTTAAATGATCAGTTTGCAGTTACCTATAAGATAAGAAAGTGATAAAGATAGCAAAGCATTAAGTACCAGCCAGACAGAAATGGCCTTGAAATTATCAAGACAAAATTCAGGGTGCTGGAGCCCATCTAAGGGCTCACTGCCGCTGAGAAGGGCAGCACTGCCCCTTGTCCCCCATCCCCTCATAAAGAATCTCCTCCTCGAGCTCACACCTGACTCCACGAGTGAGCGAGAGCAGAACAAACTAGCAGGAAAAACTTATTTTTCAGAAGACTTGGCCGTTTTCCAACGTCAGTCCCTGACCTCCACCGCTGCGGGAGGAAGGCCGAGCTACAGGGAGCCATCGAACCGAAAACGAAAGGGCAGGGTCGCACAGCTTCTGGGACGGAGAACACTGAGCTCCACGCACAGCGACCATGGGCATCAGGAGCCGGAGGACGTAAGAGGGAATCACTGAAGACCCTGATCTGGCTAGCTCTGCAAGAGCCACTGAAACATTCGTGGCAAGATCGTGTCTGATCAAGTGCAAACTCTACTGACCCATGCACAAAACCCTCAACACTGCAAGTTCAAACCAGCTCTGGGTTTTGTGGCGTCTTACTGCAGCGCTTTGATCTGGCTGCAGGAACCCTGGACCTACTTTCAGTACACTATCACCCCAGCCACAGTAAAGATCAGGACAAAACGGTGCACTGAGATAGGAAAAAAAACCAGAACAATCAAATCAACGTGACAAAACAGTAACTCCAGCGTGCCACAAAAACCCCACCAAAACGTCTATGCGTTACATTGGTTCAGAAATCAGTTCCAAGTCAGAGGGCTTATGCTGCTACGAAGCAGGCAAGCGACACCCTGTGACATGCGAGTAGCCACGCCGCAGGGGTGACACAGCAGCAGTGACTCCATCCCTCTCCACACACCTGAGACTTCAGGCGACAGACCACAACCAGCCTCATGCGTTCTTTATAGAACAGAAGCAAAAATTAGAGGCACGGTAGTGGAAAGAAACCGCCGAGCATAGAAAGCACGACCTGGAAAACGCGACTGACGGACCAGGGCGTGTTTAGTCTTCAGAAGATAACGCTGCAGGGAACAGAACAGTCCGCACGAGTCTAAAGTCACAAGGAAGGGGGAAAGTGCTCGGCTGTTCTTCCACGTTGTAGGACCAGCTCCAATCCCAAACAAGATTCAGGCTGGCTACAAAGAAACAAACGTATGCAGTGCCCAGGCGGTGCTATATGGAAACAGGGTATCGATCCGATCTCCAACACTGTCTGGCTTGGGGTTTTTCCATTTGAGAAGAAGGATAACCACTTAGGGAAGGCGATACTTCATTGCAAAGATGAGATACCTTCTTGCAGCCCCTTCAGCCCTGCACCTGGAGTTGGATGTAAACTGCTGAGATCCTTGTTCTGCTGGCAGGACCCTAGGAAAGGGGCAGACTTTCAACTGCAAATCACTTTATCGGCACAACCACGTCAAAACAAGAGAACGGGGGGTGGCAGCAAGGGACATTTTCACCTCTCACAGCACTCCACACACCAGCTAAGCTCAGGCCTCGTGACTATGAAGAGGCAACAAACAGCCACAGCAAAAGGACTGCTCTGAGCAGCTCGGCAATGATGGGAAGCGGCACAAACTGGGCTCCTCTGCGACACTTGTCACAGTATTTGAGAATCAGTCTGGAGAAGTAATCACTGCACCTGATCCAGCGGGTCCATCTCTTCCAGCTCCTTCTCCACACTCACAGCCCACATCTGCCCCAAGGGACACCTGAAAGGGTCCAAAATCCTGGAGAGAGGCAATAGCGCGCAGGACAAAGGGCAGGTACAGGGCGCTTAAAGGAAGCTGCACATCTGGCTTCATGTCCTTCTGCCAGCAGCAAAAGAGATCAGATGCTCCATAAATGGGGTGGTGGTGGACAATCAGTGGGCATAAAACGGTAGAAAACTATCTCCCCTAATGCACATTTATGTCACTTTCTGTGGCCCACAGGTCCTTCTCCTCTTCTTACTTACCCAAGAGAAAACCAGCACATTTCTTTACACCCGTCCTGCCTGACCATCATTACCTTGTGGCTGAAGAACATCCCCAAATCTCTTGCAATGAATCGCTGATGCTTATAAAATATCTACAAGAAATTTGGTGCATCACCCAGGACACAGCTGAACCGATCTTCATATCCAGCTCACTACTTGGAACGTATTCGCAGCATTTACTTTTTCCTGACATATCGTAACCACAAGCTTAAAAAACCCTGATAATCTGAGAATCATAAAATGGTTGGGTCAGAAGGGATCTTCAAGATCATGTTCTCAAAGAAATCTGTGGCAGAAGTATAAGGCAGAGACACAGTCAGGTCTGGAGAGATGTGTTTTGCTCAAGAAGGACAGATGACCCATTTAAGAGCACACACGAGGGAGAAATAGCCAGCGCATCATTTACGCGCCAGTTTGGACATGGTTGGAAAAGAGAGGCTAAAATTTTAGTGACACGACAGCGATTCCCACAGCAGCCCGCCTCCTCCTCTCGCAGACACTCTGCCTTTTCAGACCACACAGCTCCAGCTCCTCACAACTGCTCATTGCCACACAGTGACATTTTAGACGTTGGGGGAAAAAATGAAAAATAAGAGGCTTTTTTACAAGTGTTTTCCCTGGAACCCGGTTGCCTGGGCTTACAGCTGCAACAGTAGTGCGTGGAAAAAAAAAAAAAGTTTTCCAGGGAAGCAGCATCATTTTCAGCCAAAAAACCTCAGTGAGCCGCCTCCCTCGAGCTTCGAATTCCTCCTGCCCTGGAAGCCTTGACCTCGGTGGAGGCACAAAAGGTCTTTCAGTGCCGCTCCCTCTCCCCTCCCAGCCCCTGCCCACCTTTCGGGACTGCGCTGGGACCCCGCAGAGCCCGGCGGGGCGAGCACCGACTGCAGAGCCCGGGCGGACCGGGGGCCGCGGGGACGGCAGCTCAAGCACCGGCCGAGCGCCACCGGAGCTCGGGAGACGCCGACTTCTTCCCTATCCCACCCGGGACCGAGGAGGGGAGCCCGGGGGGGCCGGCAGAGCCCGGTGCCGCTGCCTCCGGTGCCGCAGCCCGGGGCTCGGCCCCGCTCCCGTCCCTGGGCCACGGTCACGGCCCCGGGGCAGAGGACGCGGAACGCGACGGGTCTGCCTGGGAGGAGGCACCGACTGCCCCGTTCCGCTCGCTGCCCGGGGCCGAGGGAAACCAGCCCGGGGGGAACCGGCCCGGGAGGAGCGGCCGCGCCGGGACCTCCCCGCAGCGACATCTGCCCGCCCAGCGACTTCCCAAAGTTTCTCCGCTGCGTGTGCGGGACGAGCTGAGCTGAGCTCGGCCGGGACCGAGCTGAGCTGAGCTGGGACCGAGCTAAACTGAGCTCCGCCGACCCCCGGTGCTGCCGGCCCGGTCCCGGCGCTGTCCCTTCCCCACCTCGCCCCGTCCCCGCGGCCCGGGCCCCGCCGGTCCCGGCCTG
>WEIS01016233.1:0-11508 GCA_013389965.1 Todus mexicanus
TGCTAGTCATGGGCCTGCTGACAGGTGGAAGTAGCAGAGGACGATACTGGTGGCATTGCATCTTCTACAGAATCATTTTCCTGTAAGGTATTCCCAAGCAGGCCTATTCTGTCTCCCACCACCCATTGCCTTTTTACTCTGTTTAGGTCACGTAAAAGGACCCTTAGAATCAACAGAAGCCCAAATTTCCTCCAAATACAAACCTGAGACTAATTGAACTTACCTCCTAATTTGCCCAAGGCACAGGAAAAAAATACTGTTCTTTGCCTGGTGGTGACCTAAGGGAATCAGTCACAGTGCAAACCCAGAAGACTCATTCCAGGCAAACCTCTACAAAGGAAAACAACCTTAAAGTTCCTGATGACCCATATAAGTCTTGTCATAGACAGTATTTGTGTGGTTGCCTCTGTTGAAAGTGTACTGTTTGGCAATCAGAACATTTGAAGAGATGCAAATATATCCTCATCCTTTAATTCTGTTGGCTCCAGGATAACTTGAAATGTTTTATTGCTTTAGACCTTCATGTAGATCTGTTGTTTACTCTTCAGTCCTTCACGCTTAACTGTACCTACCACAAGGAAATATAGGAAATAGCATAGGATAACCTTGAGAGATGAAAGAATATGATAATATGGAGAGAAGAGTATGATAGCATGGAGATAAACTTAGTATATATGAAAAGCGTCATAAGAGGGCTATGTTCAGGCTGATTTCACTTATGCCAAAAGAAAATAAAATGTCAAGAAGCTGCTGCCAAAGAGAACTGAGAAATACAGAGGCTTTAAGTCAGAGTCAGTTTGATTGCTAATCTAATAAATTAATTTATGTAGGACAGAATAACTGATATCAATAAATACCAGAGCAATATTATTTTGTGTAGATTAGGGTAAATTGACATTGTTAATGGTACAATAAAAGAAGAGATAACATGCTAGACATTCTTAAGCCATATTTTGACCTGTTATTATCTTCAAATCTTCGAATTTACAAAAGTAAATATTTCCTAACTTCCATAATGGGTTAGCAGTTGGTTTTTTAAAATAAAATTCTAATTTTTAAATTTGAACACTCTGCTCACTTAATTACTAAACCTACATGCCCAGTATTGCTGAAAATCTCTATTATTATGAATCTTTCATGAGATACCATTTTGTATTATTATTTATCAAACATATGCACATTTAGAAATTTAACTTACCTTTTAAAAAAACATATGTTGCTATGGAAGCTTACATTATGGGAGATGGGCTCCCTGAGCTCTCCTGGTTCCCTAGTGATTAACATTTATTAGTTTTCTTTTTATTTATAGTCTATACATTCTTTACTTAGAAAAACATTTTATTTTGTTTTATGTGGATGGTAATGTACTGGTGAGTGGTGAATGTATTCTCCTTCACATATTATGACAATCCAGACACTTTTTCAAGTATTAAAAACTATAGCCATTTTACTGGTCTTACTGGAATATTAAGTCTCTCACTTCATAATCCTATTAATTAGCTAATTTTACCAGGTCAGGCTGAATACCTCGTCCCAACAGAATTGTTCTCTAAGGCATGAGTCCAGGATGTCTGGGTTAAGTGTCCCTTTTCTGCCAAATTATTCAACCTCTTGTTGTGTCACTTTTTCCTTAAAATGGAAGTGTGGAAACACATGGAGTGTTTAAGCATATTCGATATTAGGAAAAAGCCTTTGAGATCCTTGCATAAAAGATGCCATAGAAAATAATAAACATTAGACTTTATTGGTTCTTATCCATGAGTGGTTTATTTCCAGAAATACTATAGAGTTTCAGATACCTGTGTATATGAATTGGTTTCAGCATGTCTTAAACTGAAAATAAAACCCAACCCTAAATCTCCTTAAGTACATCATCAGCTTTAGCCTAGCTTATGTTAAACTTGGTTTGGAACTAAAAGGGGTTTTCTTGGTTTTGAAGTAAAATGCTTTTGAATTAAATGAGGTTTTATACAGAGATATGGCTAGAGATGTAGAGATAAGCGAACTGACGCTAGACACTGAGAAGCCCATGCAAATTAACCCAGGGATGTGGTTATAGGATTTCCCACAGCTCAGAGTGCGTTCTCACAGTGCATGCAGGTATTTGGTGAGCTGCTCATACAGGTGTCCACACTGCCTCCCCACTGGGGTTTAAGAGACCTGCACAAATGGGAATGAGCACTGGCTCTTTCAGCCCCTGCTTTCAAGCCATTGGGTTATATTTCATTTAAAATCCTGGCTGATTTTAGGGAGAACCTGTATCAAAGCGGTTTTGTAAGCTGCTGAGATGTGTTGTTTAGGCTATGTTAGCTGGGAACATCAGCTTAACACTGAAAATCACCTGTTTCTTACAGGTAGAACTCCATTACATTAGCTGTAAGCCAAATAAGTGCGTTATGGTACCATTAAGCTTTAATTTAAGTTTGGACAAGTCTTTAAGAAATGTTAGAGGTATGGAAATACCAAAAAGTGAATATAGCCCCACAGTTAATGAAGACTGCAAAGTATTGATGAGTTGAAGTGCTGAAATAGAGAACAAGTTCAGATCAAGAAGCTGAAGGAGCACCGGGGATGGAAGTTCCAATATGCAAGCTATTTATCAAAATAAATTAATAATATAATGCATAAAATATCTAAAGTGTTGCTACAGTTTTATTTCCCCACAGGCAAAATCCTGTTGCTATTTTCATAATAAATAAAGAAAAGAATGTATTTACCTTAATGGGAATAGTAGGATTACTGCATTCTCATGGGGAAATGAGAGGGATGCAGAAACACAACTGCTGGTTATGCATATTGATGTAAATTTGATGGTGAAGGCAATTCACTTTCCCATGTTCTTTTTTGCCATTTGGTATCTAGTGAACATAATCCAAGCATTTATAGCCCTGGAAAAATGTGGGCAGAATTATTAATTGTCAGTAAATAATTTCTTATTGTTTCTGAATTGATCTGTTTCCAAAAAGATAAAACTTGAAGCTGATCAGCGAATACAAATGTCAATTATTCGCCTGAAAAGCTGCTTTTCAGTAACATTATGCACTACAAGTAACTCAGTCTATTTGCAAGAACATGAAGTGAATTTTGACCTCCCAAAAGTAAATTTAAATTTGCTCCTGGCATGAATAAGAAAACAAATTAATAGGAAGAAAATCACATTCCCTAACTTAAAGCAGGATCTGGACTTCATTATCTCACATAGCAGATGAGCTGCCTTAACCACCAAGCTGTTGGTTCTTTTGGCACATGTCTTCCTCATTTCCACTGACACTTTATTCTGGACTGAAACTATAATTAAATATGTTACACTATTTTCTTTAGTGTGTACTTCAGAAAAAGCACTTTATTGAAAGATATTTTTTTTTTTAGCTTCTTGCAAGTTTCTAATCCTGTGAATAGAATTATTGAAATGAAACTCTATTTTAATCATTTTTTGGTTTCAATATGCCTGGATTTTGCCTTTGTCCAAAATGCGCAATGTTTGTCACACCGCCACAGAAGGTTCCCTGCTGCTCACCAGTGCCTGGAAGAGCAGCTATAGGGACAAAAGACATACAACCTTCCCCTATCTCATTCTGCTCCTTGACATGGATTGAGTTAGTTGGATCCAACACTCTGCATCTTCCTGGCCAGACCTCAAAAGTAGAGTAGCTAAGCTTTTATGGGGCTTTGGGGAAAATCTGTCTGTTTGCTTGTTTGTTTTTAATGCCAAGCCGATAGTACTTCCTTGCACATAACAGAAACTACCAGAAGAACTACTAGAGCACTCTGTTGTCCTGCTATGTTATGCCTACCAGCTGAGGTGATGTCTGGATTCTAGAGGAATCCTGATAAGGGATTCTTCCAAGTATTGTTTATCCTATATGCAAGTTAGCTATGATCCCTTCGGAGATCCAGTTAAGAGGATGAGGATGCCCATGCCAGGTCAAGTCCAGAGTTCACCCCTAGAAGCCTGCTGCCCATGGAGCCAGCAGCCAGGGGAAGGCTCACCTGTGTGCCTGAGTCTGTCACTGCCTGGCATGGGGCAATGAGCCACCCGCAGCCATATGCCAGCTGTTACCTGAGTCAAGGCCTACCTGGAGATGGGGCTACATCTTTGGCTTGGTGGGAGAGCTCTTTGGCAAGGAGACCATNCTACACTGAAATTCTTATCTCAAAGCAGCAAGGCTGTATTTGACCTTTGGGTATGAAAGCCTTTGGATCCTGCTGTAATGGGAGATAAAATAGGGGAAAGAGATTGCCATACTTTTCAAACTCTTTGATTAATAACCTGATTTTAGTTTTGAGGATGACATGCTGTATTTTAACAAGAGATCTGTTGCAAAAGATAACTGACCCCAGAAGAGACATGAGGGATTATTAATGGTTGTCTGTGATCTGCTTGTTTCATTCTTCAGAGCCTCCAAGTCCAGAGATTGAAATTTGGAGGAATTTTCCAGATGTTGCAGTCATTGCACATCAGCTTTTAAGGTTCTTAGATGACTTCTGCATTTGATTTATTATTAATTCACCTTTTCTTTTTTTTTTTGGTTATTACTCCTGCTTCTGTACTTTATGTATTTTCTTTCTACAGAGGATACCACAGACTCATTTTTCAAAGGTAATCCTTCTGCTTTAACAGTAATAGATCACAGCCTCCTACTGCCTTTTGAGTTAAACACATTTCTGCTTTACAACTTCTCTGCTTTACACCTGTAATTGAAAAATAGTGAATACAACAGATGTAGATCCCTTATATTTCCAAATAAACAATATAGCGGCTGGTAACTCAGCCAGCATGCAGTAAATGCTGTAATGTAGACAGCATGGACAAACTTTATTTTCCTCTGTACTATCTTTACTTTTGTGATTTCATGCAGAAGTATGTATCTTGGAAAAAATAGTAGCCAATTGGCTCTTCAGTATTTAATATTTCATAAACATTAACACAGATATTCCTTAATTGCTCTAGAAGCAATTCTTAGTCTGATTACTAACTCCACTGGTTAGAGAGGAGACATTATTATTTACAGGTTTAGTACCAGGGAAAACTCCAGTTGCTGGTCTCCTCAACACAAAATCCTAGCGTAGCTAATCTAGTGGGGGTGGGGAGAACAATCTTACTGCATTTCCAGCTGCAGTCTCTCTATAAAATCACAAAATCAGCAATGGTATTCGCTACGAACAGCAACTCTATCAATATAACAGTTACTGTTCCTCTGCTGCCTCCACATTTATGAGAGTTCCAGGGGAAACATTTCTCCCAAAAGGGACTTCACAAAGAAATTCGATTTGTCTTTGAAAATATCATACGTTGAAAAACATCTTGTCATGTATCTGGAATAAAATTTTAATTTTTTTTTTTTTTTCAGTTAAGTGAGCAAGCTCTTGTTTGAAAAATAAACTTGACAGCTAGGAAACCTTGAGAGACAGAGCTTGGTAGTGATCAGGATTGGACTTCTAGCAAACGTAGTTGCTTTTAGATGTATTTAGGTGTTGAATAAACTCATGTCAACATCCTAGAAGTATCATTTCTATGTAAGATGGACTGTTCGTGGAGTGTTTTGTTCTTCTTTTCCCTCAGTTTTTCCCGTCTTACAAGTGAAAAGTGAATGCATTGGAACTATGGGGTTCTTATCAGAGCTGAAAGATTAGTAAACTTCCACGTGGGCTTTACCATTGTTTGTTTTGTTATTTTTCCAGCACAGACTGCCTACATACCTTAAACTTGATGGTTGCTGGTGCTCTGTAAACATCTGGCAGGGAAGTCTGCTGAAGGAGAGTTGTTACTATGTGATGACAAAATTAAAGACTGCACAAATGGAGAAAATTAAGGTTGCCAGGGTTACTTTAAGGCATTTCCTGTCCGCTCCTTGCTTCACTCAGCAGACTCGTTGTTTCTTCATTTCGATATGGCATCTGTATGTACGTAAGTCTCAGGACTTTAAAATTGCAAACAGAACTATGTCCTAAAGTGAAAGGTCTTGCCACAGGTCCCAAAGATAATTCTCCCCGTCTTTTTTTCATGCAACACTTTCCCAGCTGTTCTCACCACAGATGAGGAGCTGGTGCTGCAGAAAGCAGCTGCGCTGGGACACTTGGTCTATCAAGAAGATTCAATATAGGATTAGGGCCTGTCAGTGAAGGAAGTTGCTTTTCTGTCTTTCTTTCCTTAGAACGAGTTGAAGGAAAGAGTATCAGCAAAAGTTTTAGGTTTTAAATTCAGTGAGACCTTTGCAAACAAGGTAATCTTTCCTTTGAAGATCCAACTACGTAAATGGATCCAGGGTCATAGCATTGAAGGCCTAATCCTCCCACACATCTTGCTAAATCCTGTGGGAGTCAAGTGTGTCTGGCAGTGTGCCAGCAGACCTTCTTAGTGAGTTACCCAAGGTCAAGAGGAAAATCATTGGAAAACTCACGTGCAGAATTCAGGTCTCCACATCCTGCATCACATATGCATACTTCATTTTGGTGATGTTGATGCTTTGTCAGGGTTAGGCTGTTCAAAAAGTACATTAGGACTCCGAACTTAATAAAAAGACATACATTATGCTCAAAAAGACATGTTATAGGTGATACTACGAGCAGTGTTTAACATTAGGTATGTGCATAAATCTCTGCAGTGTCACAGAAAACTTAAGATTACGAACTACACACAATGAACGACTTCATTATCTTTCATTCCAAATTTTTTATGACCTGAAGATCATGTTTGCTATTCATATATATTTTACACATCTTTTCAATGCTTGAAATAGAAAGCAGTAAGTGGGAAGAAGACTGACAGATTTTTTCCAACATGTACATTTTAAAATGTTACCATAATTTGTGTTCAACACTTTTGTCCTGACACAGTGGCCACTGAGAGGCAGTTTGCCTTGTCTATGCCAGAGCATAAAGGTTTTTCATAAATACAGTTTCCACTTTTATTTTTTCCCTGTTTCTTCTCTTGGAGAAATAGGATTAGTGTCATATTAAAGAAAAAAATGAAGTCAATATAGCGTGCAATCATCTTGGTAGGATCTTTATTACTGCATTTTCTGATTCGACTTTAGTTGGTTATTTTAAAAATAAATTAGTCTAGATTTTGTATATGGTACATCAAAGACATTCTTTCAAAAAACCTGAATCTTCAAAAAACCCCAAATCTTAAAAAAAGTCCACTTCTCTGTATTGTTGTAAAGGTTCAGCATAAACTGGACTGTGATAAATTTTTATGAAATTTTCCATTGACATAAATGGGACTGTTCATGTGCTTAACACTGAATGTATGTTTGTTCTGAAAAATCAAAGATTAAGAATGGATATGGCTTTTGTATTGATTTATTTCCCTCTAACAATTACACTCCAGAGGAACTAATTCTCTTATGCTAGGTTTGTGTTACTTATCCTAAAAAATGATCTACAGATAAGCTGATGATGAAAGAAGGTTACTATTGATATAGGGAAATTATCTGAGCTTTGCTATTTCACTTGAACTAAGGTGTTATGTCCAACGCGCTGTTTGTTCTACAGATGTTCACAGCCTCAATAAGTGCTTTCTATGAAAGGTTACAATTGTAAATCAGTCAGAGGTGGCTGCAGGTTCTTTGAAATGCTTCTGCACATCAGACTTCAAAATGGAGTCTGAGATCTTGTGGTCTGCAGAGACTTTCCCCAGTATTTAATTACTGCTAATCGCACTGAAACATAGCCAGTGTCATGAGCATACATTTCACTTTGTGAAATCCTGGACTTGCAAGCACAGGCTTTGATGATGTGCAGTGTCCCTGCACTAATTGCAAGGGAATTTCAAGAGCAATTTTAATTTGCTCCTTGGCTACAACCGTACACAGCTGTCATATCTCTGCACCTGTACAATCTGTTTGTAAGTGCCAAATTCTGCAAGTCCTGACTTTTTGCAGCTCTGGGTTCCAGGGTTTCTAGCTGTTAGATTTAATTAACCCTTGCTAGGTATTAGACTTACTTAACCTTCTCAATATGGTTTGATCTGCAACATTTTCAGAAAGCTACAAATATCTTGAATTGTGAAGATTGGGCAAGACAAGCTGAGGCATAGCTCATCCCAGTGTAAATTGTGTAAACTGTATAATTTTATTTGTTGACATTTTACCAGAGCGTGGGTGGATAGTAAGTGATAGGACTGAGTCGCAATGCCAAGATGTGCGGAGCACGTTGTGCTTTGAAACCATTCTGCTGGCTAGCGGTGGGAGTCCGGGAGCCCTGGTGACCTTCTGACACTGGGCTGCACCTACCGGTGCTGGGCTGCACCTGGGCTGGTGACATGTAACTGGTCCTTCCTCTTGCCTTCCAGGTCCTCAGAGTCTATGTGAAAAAAAAGTAATATGTTAAATATCTTTTCTTTCGATGTTAGAAATGGAAGTAACCACGTCTGTAGTGGTCTAACACAAGGTCTGGAGTTGTGGGTGGGCTGAAGGCAAATGTCACAGCTAGAGTGGAGGTAAGCTGCCAGACTTACTCCAATATACCCTTGCTGAGAAGAAAAATTCCCTTCTGTACTGTATTGGGTTTGGCCAAGATGGATAACAGCCCCTGTTGTGCTGTCAGGTTGTTGATAAGGCACCAGTGTTGTGACTGCTGCTGAGCAGGGCTGGCACAGCACCAGGGGAATGGGGTGGACAAGATCCTGGGAGGAGACACAGTCAGGAGAGCTGACTCAAATTGTCCAAAGAGGTATTCCATATCATATGACATCAGGTCAGTAACAAAAGCTGGAGGAAAAGAGGAGGAGGGGGGGCATCCATAGAAGACATTTGTGCCCTGAGCAACGGCTACATGTATCAGAGTCCTGCTTCCTAGGAGAGGCCGAACATCGCCTGCTATGGGAGGTAGAGATTAAATTTGTATTTTTGCTTTTCTTTGTTTCGTGTGCGCTGCTTTGCATTCTGTTTCCTATTAAACTGCCTTTGTCATATCCCACGGGCTGATTCTATATTATTCTCTTCCCCTTTGTTGTGTTGAGGGAGGTGTGTGAGGGGAAAGCTATAGAGTGACTTGGTGGGTACCTAGCACTCAGCCAAGGTTAGTCCACCATATATTCTCTGCCATGCAGTACAGACTAGACACAAAAATACAAAGTGGATCATCAAAAGGGCTAGATTTAGAAATGACCTGCCTTGCTTCCTCCTTCAAAGAAGGTGGAAATTATTTCTGCCAGGGTTGTGGTGACCAAGGTAGGACAGACTGGCAGTACCACCTGAGAATCTGCATCAACATAAATAAGTACAAGGACAGGGGTTATACCACACCCCAGATACACCATTTCTCCACCCAGGAGGTTAGCACAGACACTTTCAGTGGCAGGTTAAGACAGTTCACTCGTCTCTGAACTTCTGTGTGTCATGAATTGTCCCATGTTTGCTTTTGCTGACTTATCCGCAGGTGGCACTTCAGTGATAATGTAAAATAGGACAGAGATTAGGATTCATGTGCCTTAAAATGCAGCTGGGCCAGTGATAATAGTTGTCACTCAAAGCAATATGGTCCAGTATGAAGGGACGTGAGGGGTCACAAAAAGGAGGGAATGATGAAGCAGGATGAGTCGAGAGAAGGAAATCTGGGCAAGGAGGTGTGTACGTATTGATATTTCCTCACATAGAGCTTGGATTTAAAATGGTAAGTAAGGTGGAAGTTACAGATTTGTAATTCCATTGTGGTTTTAGTGAATTAGGTTTCTCTCTTGTGGTTTATGACATTACCTGAAGCTTTTGATAGAACTGCAACCCTGTAATTCACAGCTGGTTGTAATTCACGTATAATATAAATCTGTCAAGGGCTTTCAATGATACCATAAACTGTAAGAGCACTGTTCAGAATTTTAAATAAAAATCTTGACATTTTTATAATTGGGCAAGGTATTAACATCCATTAATTTTCATAATATATGAGGAAGATGAAAACTTGTATTTAGGTATTAGGCATACATGTAAGCATACATGCACAGTATATTCCGTTGATGGTGAATATTAAGATCATCCTGTGCTAATCAAGAGACTCTTTAATATTTTTTGCAGATCTATATTTATGCATCTCATTGCACAGATTGTTGCATCTCATCTGTGCATCATGAGATTCTGAAGTATCACAAATATATGTATTCCCACAAAATTGAATATTTATATATTGCGAACATAAAGGACATCTGTCATGCTAGGTGTCATCTAGCAATAAGCCAAAGCAGTAAATAAGTGATTTGGGAATGGGTCAGTGGGTATTTCATTGTCCCTGAGCCAAATCAATAACAGCTTGTCTGCTGCATCTCTTGTCATCTTCTCTGGAGTGAACGGTGTGCTTTAGTGACCTTAATAACTACTACAATAAATCCAGCAGACTAGAAAAAAGTTCTCCTCCATAATGAAAATCTAGTAGTTTATCTGTCACGCTGTCCGATGTGAAGAGCTATGTTCATTCTGTGCAGTTCCCCAGGATATTGTCATTAGATATGTCACAAGATTATGAACTACCACATAATTTTATATGAGGTTCATCTTGTAGCTTTTCTAGACAGTGGTGTTTCTCCCAATCTCAGTTTCAATCTTTAATAAATTGAATCCTGCTTGCTTCTGTCTGTTATTTTAGTGAGTTCTTTAACTGAATGGATTTATCATTGGGGGGAAAATGTGTAAGTGAAAGAAAACTAGGTCCATATTGTACATCATTAGTTTTCTGTTTAAGTAAAATAAGATGACCATAAAAAGTCATATTCAAAGATCAGTTTTCCTATTCTCGCTGCATAAGTTTTAGCCCAGGAAGCAGCTCTGAAGTGCACATTTTCCATCACTGTTTAACTAAAGTACCTACAGCTATTGATTTTGAGAGATCTCTTGCAACATAGTTTACCTGCAGAATTATTTGGACTCCAAGTCATTGGGTGTATAGAGATGTGAATGTTTAAGGGTCGTTTCAGAATCCCACATTGGCAGTGTTTCCTTCATTTCACCCTAGTTTAGTAGAGACAAAGAACACTTCCTGATTTTATACAAAGTCTGCACTTACAGACTTCAAAAATCTAATGTTGCTTGACTGTCACTCCTTAGATGACCTACTCGTATCTGCAGACCTCGCTCTCACTGCCATCTCTGCAGACTGTGATGTTCCTGACAAAGCACAACTCTGAAGAAATACCAGCTGCTTCACAAGCTACATGTGTACTTATGTGCTACTGTCAGTAATATTCAGCACTGCCCCTTCATGGCAGGCTTCCAAGCAAAAACTGGCTTATATTTAGAAGCTAGATTGCACCTTGTTAAGTGAAAAAGCTTCATAAATACTGAATTTTGAAAGATTTCAAAAGCTGACTACTGCCAGCAGTTGAGTCAAGAAAACGTTTGCTGATTTGTATTTCTCCGTTGCATAATGTCGAAGTTTGAGGCAGGGTAATTAGACATAATGTGCCCTTTTTGGCTGCTGTTTTATCATGGCAAGCATAAAGACCAACTGCAAAAGATGTCATGAGATTACTGTACTGTGAGCACTGATGCTGTTTTGTTGGCATTTCAAATTTTG
>WEIS01016245.1:670-12168 GCA_013389965.1 Todus mexicanus
CTGAAGCTTTTCTGTTCTTTTTTTTTTTTCTTTCTGTTTGTTCCCATAGTTTCAGGGAAGCTAAATGGCGTTGACTTACCCCAGGAAGTCAGGGAGGAGGCAGAGGGTTGTTTAGAGACGGTGCATAGCTTGATCTCTACAGAATCTGAGGAACAAGATGTCTCAGAGTCGAAGGCCAGTGAAGTGTTTATGAATGGAGGTGATTTGAAAAGTGATGAGGGGTCTCTGCTTGTTCCTGGATTAAAGGATTCCAGGTGAGTCTGTGTGGGTGGCTGCTTTGCTGTCAGAGCTGTTATCCGTCAACACAGGAAACCTCTCTCCATGTTTAAATTAAATTTAGTGCTATATGTAGCATTGCCTCAAATATTGCACGCTGCTAGCTTTGTGGTATTTCTCTGGCTCACTCCAGGCACGTGGCGTGTGCCTGCTGTCAGTTTGCTGCTTCACGCAGAGGCAGTTAGTTCAGGATTTTTTGTTTAGATGGCACCATGTTAACAGTTCTGGCTTTCCTAAGGAGCGAGACAGAGCCAGCAATGTCGCAACGTTACTTACGAAGAATGGCATTGGCTTGAAACCTTGACCCTTGAAATGGCTAAAAGTTCTTTTCATTAACAAAATGTGAAACAAGAGGAAAGGGGATGACACTGAAGAGGAAGAATAACCTACAGAAAGCTCTAGAACAGTTCCAGTTGCACTGAAACACTAGATGCAACACAAAAGCTTCCCTTAATACGGATTTTTTTTATCATTTGAAATGTTATCTTTTTGAACATAAAGCATTTTCATCTGCTATTGGAAGATATGTCCTCTGATGCTTGTTCAGTTTGCTCATCTAAATGCTAATGATTTAGAAATGACATTGTGAACTCTTTTTAAAGTGATGATAAATTAATCTCATTCCTCCAGTGATGCAGTATAAAGACATTTTCATGATTTTCTTAAGAATTAACAAAAATTGATCACTCTGTGATCAATTAAAACTTCTCTGGGTTTAGATTTTGAATCTGTTTTAAATATTGCTAGTCATCTGAGGCTCAGTTTTGTGTTTAAAGAAGTCTTAACTGGAGAAAAAAGGAAAAATGCGCACTACTAAAATAGGGGTTTAATGGTGCCAGGCTTTAAACTTCTTGCTTTCTTACATCAAATTTCTAGAGCCAGACCTTACCTTGGAGCTATTAGTATAGTAAAGAGTAGCTGTATGTTGGTGAGTCATCCTTCCCTTTGGCTCTTGGAGGGGAGATCCTGCGTGGCAGCTGTAGGAGCTTGTCTGGGAATGCTCTCCAGGATATTCAGTGCCTTGCAAAATATGCAAGCTGCTAATTGGCTGGCCTGTAATCGATTTAAAGGTTAAACATGCAGAAATTGCAATACAAGTATCCATTTGTGGTTTTTTTTTCCTAGCCATCCTGCAAAAGAAATGGTTATCGATGACTCAGTGAAGTTGGATGTTAACGAAGCTGATCATACAGTTGGACTTACTCAGAATCTTAATGGAAAATCTGGGTCCTGGACTTTCAAGGAGTTTATTGACGTTGGAGTACATTCAAAGTCAACCAAACTGAGCTCAGACAGCATCTCTGCTGGTAACTGTAATCAAAACTTGAATGAAGCTGCTACAATACCTTCTAGCCCCAAATTGGCTTTTGAGGAAGATGGTGCAGTGAATTCATTGACCAAATCTATAGATGCTTCATCAGGTAATCCAAGCTGATTTCCCTATCTGTCCCTTCCTCTGGCTAGGAATTACCTTCCTTGCATTTTACTCTCCTTGCCTTAACTTCAGCTTCTTATTCTCAAGGCACTTTTTCCACTGTGTAGACCAGAAGGAAAGCTCTTTCTTTAGTGCTTGTAACTTGCATTCTGTCAAAAGGAGTCACCAGCTGATGCCTTTTTAGGGTCTTGCTCAAGACAGCAGCTAAGTCCCGATATTAAGGCTCTTCCAAAGACGCAGGTGACCCCCAGTGAAGCTTGTGGATCTCCTACCAGCACTCAAGGCCATCTGTTGTGTTTTTATGCTTCTTCTAAGATATCTTAGATGGCACATGTTACTCTTGAAGATACTAACAGTTTAAAAGGTGTCTGATGTAACTACAGGCAAGACCTTGCCACTCCTAGGCGTGTTCTGTGACTTTTGATGCTGGCCTGCATGGTCTTACAAGGTCTCTTCAGGCTCTGCAAGGTATTAACTGTCCTCTCTACTTACCATAGAATAGTCTTTCACTTCACTGAGGGGGGTAACGCCAACCTTAAATTCCACAGACAGTTGTGTTATGTTCTGGGAGGAGTAATAAAGCTGCACACACAATATTCTCAGCTTTCTGAAAGAAGCAGGGCAGCCTTGAAACCACACCTACTTGAGAAGTCAAACCCTGCTGTAGCCAGTACAGCATAGCGTGTCAGAGAGGCTTCACGAAGCTAGTTTATGTAAGACTGAACTTCTCTGGTGTTGGAGATACAACCCCAATGGACATACTAAGAGCAGGAGATCTCTTTCCTTGAGATACATGACTGTGAACATTTGAAATTGATGGTAGTGGAAAAAGCAAGACTTTCTATCCACAGTTTCTTTCAGTGATGTGTAGCACTTTTTTTTATTAAAGTGTAGCACTTTTCTAGACTGAACTGTTTCCTGAGTCTCCTCTGTCACTCTGCGTCTTGTGAGTTCTAGTCCCCTGGACATAACCTTTTTGAGACACTCCTTGAGGCCATGACTAACTGGGCCATGGGAATAGACGGATTTAATGTGATACTGCTGCTCACATTTTGTTCTGATCAAAATCATTAACTTTTTAGTGAAGAAAAAGTGTTGCCTTTTAATTTTGAACTTGAAAGTGTTTAGACATAATACGGTTTTAAGAATTATGTTCATAACTTTGAAAACTAGCATTTGTATATAAAAAAAAGAGAAGCTACTGTGCTGATTTGGGACCTTAAGTTACCACGCGGTTCTGTGCTTACTTTTCAGCTGTAGACTCTGACAGTGATGATAGACACATGTGACATACGCACCATTACGATGGTTAAATGTTTTCTTCTCTTTGCTCTTTGGACAGAACTGTGAACACTAGAGACCTGGAGATAATCTGATTGCACTTCAGTAATCCAGTGTTTTATCAAGTACCGAAGGCCTTGTTTTGAAAAGCTGCTTGTTTACCTTTATGCATCTTCAAGTTTGCAAAAAAAAAAAAACAAAACACCAAACCACCAAGGGAGGGATGACAAACTTCTAATTTGCACCTTGAAACGTTTCAGGGAAACTACTGTGCTGATGTTCCTTGTCCAGTCGTTTAGCTAATTGTTAGATAAAGATTTCCTTGTTCAGATATCACTTGTTTCCCTTTTACAGACTTTGCAGTAACCTGTTTGAGTCTGTTGGGTTTTATTTTCATATCAGTATCATGTGCGGCAACGTGCCACTGGAAGCTCCCCACAAAGCTTCTGGCCACATTTGGCGTATTCCTAAAATGGCACTTGATGAAGGAAGACTCGGTGTGTGTTAAAGCTGAACTCCCTTTGTAAAGGTCTAGAAAAATGCTGTTACTGATTGGTTCGTGTGCTATTTAAAAATGCAAAACTGAGTATCTTGAATTCTGAATGGAGAAGAAGAAAAATTCCTTCTTATTTTCTTATGTGAAAATATTGGCAGTTTCAAAATACAGTCTTGTCCCATCGCTAATACGTTTTAATCTATTGGCAAACATCAAAACTTTTTACAGCATATGCACTAATATATTCCAAAAACGCTGTGTACCTAGATGTGTCTGTCGTAGTGCAGTTTAACATGTCATGCTTTTAAAAATGTTTTTGCTTTTGAATTACTTATTTAAGTCTATCGACATTTATGGAAGTATTATTTTATTGTGTACATAACAGTATTAGACCACTGAAGTCATGTTTTGTTCATGTTAATTATTCTAAGCGTTCCTGTTCTAGTTTTATAACAGTGGCTGCAAGCTGCATATATATTTCCCTTCCCCTAAAGCCTGCATTCAGTAATCTATTTAACCTGAACTTGCCCGCTTCTTACAGCATGAGGAGATTAACTAAGCATCTTCTGAAAACTGTTACTAAAAGTAATAATGCAGCCTTGTCGTTACAGCTCCTGTAACAGATACACTTGGTAAGTGGTGACTTTAAAGAATAGCTGTCTCAACTCCTGCTATAAACCATTGACCGATGCTTCAGTTCAAGTGGATCATCCCAATGGCAGCTGTATTTTTTAGTGGTTAAATGCAAATGGTTTTGCTGGAACTAAGCGTGTTCTTTCCTCGCCATCACAGTTACCCTAGGAGACCCTCAGCCTTCCTACTCTTGCTGTTTGCTGTTCAGAATATGGTAGAACTGTTTTAGACTTCTTTAGAGCAGTGCCTTAGGTAAGAGGAAAACTGTATTTTTGTACGATAGCTGTTTCCTTCTGGCAGAGACAATCATTCTAACAAAAGAAGATGCCGATATTTTTTTTTTCTGTGCTGATATTATTTGTTGAATGGTCTGTTACTGCTCTGTGTAAATATGTGCTCGCTGTTAAATAAACTTTACAGTTGAACGATGCTTTATTTCTGTAATGCTAAACATTCCCTTACTAGGAGCCTTCAACCCCTTGCCCTGCTGACCTACCTTGAGATGCGCTCTGGTCCTGCGCTAACTGCTGCGCACTGCAGATTCCCCAAACCAGTAGCCTCTCTGGCTGCTGGTATTGCACTTGGATAGCTGGGCAGGTATTTGTGCTAACACCTTCAGCTCTTGCTGTGTTTGTACATGCTGATTGACAACATGTTTGTAACTGCTGAAGTCTTTCACGTGCATCTCACTCTAAGCCGTCACCTTTTACGTGTAGCGCTGACATCTTTATGTTCTAATGGTGAGTCCAGCCGTGCTCCATGGCCACAGTGGAGCAGTGACCAGCAAGAACACAGCAGGATGGTGCCTTTTGTTTCTCTTGCAAGGGTTCTTTGTTTCTGGTAGCTGCTTGTGAACAAAAGGCAATGACTGAAGCAACATCCAGTTGCTAAGTATTGCTGTTACTGTGGGGGAAAAAAAAACCCTAAACCAACATTTAGGTTGCTGAGGGATAGTAGATCTGTGTATGGACAGTGGCTGTGCATATGTTCTCCAGAGGGCTTTTTCACACAGGCTGTTCTTGGCAGATGGTGCAGTGTCAGTTAAATATTTAAAAAATTAATTAGTTTATGGAAATTGTTGCTTTGGTCCACAGCTACTTAAGGGCGCTGTGGCAGAACAACTGACTCTGCTTTGCCAGTATCAATGTAGGAGACGTGGTTGCGGTAGCTCAGCCAGAAGAGGTGTCAATTATGGAAGATGGCAAAATGAAAAACCAGTTTTCCAGACTGTAGGACTCAAGCAGGCACTAGTCTCACTTTTATTAGATCATAAAGCATACACTGACATGATAGATCTGTGGTCACCTGAGCTATTTTTAAGGCACTTCTAAATGCATGTGTATTTTATTGTAGTTGAAAGATTTACTTCTTGTTAATGGAGTAATAAGTGTATAGAGACAGCCTCATTTAAACAATGATGTAAAAAAAGCTGATGAGCAAAACTTTTGGGCACACCATGCAGAAATCAGGACTAAAACAAGTTTACGGAAACTTAACTAAAGCTAAATCATACTGCCAAGACATCGTTAGAGGTAAGATGAAGCCATTCCATAGACATGCTGCAGTTTGGTGTGGTAGGGTAAGGTATTTGTTACTGAGCTGCTATTACTGGTGTAATGTGTGTAATGTACCTGTACTTGTGCAAGCATAATAATGAATCGCTCTGCTCCCAGGCGCTATCTTTGCATCTCTGTTTCCCAGTTGCGCACCTCGTCAAACCCACTTCATTTAAGTGCCAAGCTTAAAACGTATACCAGGCAAGTTTAGAACGAGCTTTTAGTCGAAGCCGCACACCGGTTATGTAGGATGGGGCTCTCTAATGCTAAATTTAATGGCCTTTCAAGCCTTTTCACTACAAGTTACTTGGAAACAAAGTTAGATTCTTTTTCAGTGCTACATTCTTTTGTACTGCAGGAGCTTCAAAAGTCAAACCCAGTAGATCGAGACTACTTTAGTTTTTGTACTAAAATGGAAAAAGTTATAACTCTTAACATGCAAAAACCTGCTCCTTTACCAGGCCTGTTTTGGAAAGCGGGGCTCTAAAATCCATTTTACAGCAGTTGCTGTCTGCTCCTTACAGTCGTTTGGGACACTCAGCACAGTAAATTTTTCCATTATGGCAAACAAAGCGCTTGTTGGCCAGAGGACGGGCGCACTTTGTGCATTTGAAACAATAATCATGCCAGGATTCATCTTCGTAGTTAACCACACTGGTTCCTCTTCCAAATCCTGCTAGGAGAGAAAACAATTATAGGACGGCGATAGTAGCTTTTCCCATGGCTGGGGTAGCCCACCAAACAGCAGATCCCCTTCTTGCTGCCTCCTGAGCTTCTGTAGCCTTGCAGACTGTATTTGCGTGTCTAAAACACTTGCCAGAATTGCAACTGAACCACAGCATTTGCTGCTCAGAGTTACTGCTCTTGGAGAGAGGGACAGTTCAGCATAAGGCTTGTGGGGCTTGTCTCTGCAGTAAGCTCTTCCCTTGGGACCTTTCTCCAGGAAACAGTCAAGCTGAAGGAAAGATGAAGCTGTAGAGCAAGGACAGGTTGGGCTAGACACCCTACCTCCTTGTTACAGGCTCAGATCCATGCGTTAAAATGCAGAATGGAATGCAAGTCTCTGGGACCGGCAGATTACTGCCTGTGTTTTGGGGATGAGTTTTGTAATCCAGTAACTGTTCAATGTAAAATGCATCAGAAGCAAAGCAAGGGGCACTTTGGGGCAAATAAACCACTGCTGCTCTTAGACTTACGGTTCCCAGGCTAAGATACAGGTGGGAACAGTTCTACTTGGGGAAGTTTTGAAGGAGGTAAATTTGAGGCATGCAAAAGGTGAAGAGCTCAATTGCTAACTCAGACTCCATCCTGCAGGAGCAGGTGGCATATGGTTAGATCACATGTAGATTGCTGGGATGGGCTTGGGATACTAGACCTGCTTCTGGAGTTAGCAGACTCTGAGCTGCATGTCTTTGGGTATCACTGTTGTGACCTTAAGCACCCGGTGCCCCCAAGATGCATTTAATCCAGCCTACCTGTGATCGGGTTCTTGCAGCCAGCGCACTTCTTGGCAACACACTCCTTGTAGCATTCAACACAGTAAAACTCGTCCTCTACAGGAGTGAAGCGTTTCCCGCCCAGTTGCTTCTTGCAGTTAGAGCAAATGAAGCACTCCGAATGCCAAGGCTTTTCCTGGTACGTGAGGCCTCCAGAAGTGATGGGCTGCAAGGCAAAGAGCAGAGACGTGGTTTAGAAGTGGTAGGGAGGAAGAGAGGCGATGCAGGCATAGGGTGTAGGGGTAGGAGGGCTTTGTCATGGGGGAGATCTCTTGGAAGTTTTCATTTAGATTAAATGGGACAGCAACTTGAGTTCCTCTAGCCTGAAATCCAGCATGCCTGGAGCTTCCATAATCATTTATTTCACCTGCAGCAACTGCAAATCTACACGCTAATCAGTGGCAGAAGTTGTAAAGCAGCTGCTTTATACAATACTGTTTCACTGCCTGAATACACAGTGCCTGCTGGAGAGCTTAAACCACCCCCAAAGCAAGTGCAAGGCCAGGGCCCCCTTTGTTTCAGCAGAGTTACCATCAGATGACCCCATCGCCCCTGCTCAGCCTCTGCAATGTGCTAGAGCCATTGGCTCTCACATACTAATACCACCAGCTGCTTACTGAAGGAAAGAACATGAGCCTTGGTACAGCTTCAGCATGATCTGTCTACTGCTTTGCTCTCCTAGCTTCCAAAAGACGCGAGGGCTAGTTCTGGCCTCTGCCTTTTCAAAGCGGAAGGACTTACGTTCTTGCATTTAGCACAGGTCTTGGCAAACTTCTGCTCATGGCAGGAGACACAGTAGAAGTCGTCACCCTTGGGGAAGAAGCTCCCAGATCCAATCACTTGCTTGCACTGGCTGCAAGTGAAACAGTCCTTGTGCCAGACCATCTTCTTGTACTCGACATTTTGGTCTCCTAGAACAGGCAGAAGTAACTTGTTACGTGGGGTTTCAGGCTTGTGACCAACTCCCCGCCCCCAGACAGGACCTGTCCAACCTATGCCCAGGATTCAGCTGCGACATGGGCAAGGGGTGACCTGTTAATTTCTGTACCTGGCTTTAGCCACAGGCTTCTGGATTTTTTAAAAATATTTGTCAGACAGATGCCTGAGCCTTTCTAAGAGGAGGGCCCTGATTTACAGAGAAAAGCTTTTGGTAGAAATGGTTTAGGACTAACTACTAGGGTGAACTAGCCATGAGGGTTAATGACAAAGCAGCCTTTCAACACTTGAATAAAATGGACGGGTGAGGGCAACAGTCAAAACTTGCACCATTTTGTGCTGCTTCAGCATTCCCTTACAATGCCCATACTCCAAAGAGCAGCCTCTGCAGCTTGATAAACCCCCATGGCTTTGCTGGAGAGCAGGACTTGGCAGTCGTACCCCTATAACTGGCACCAGTACCTGCGATAATGGGCTTGAAGCAGCCCTTACACCTGGGTGCATCCTCGGTGGCAGTGCAGTTGCTACACCAAACCTTGTTGTTCTCCCTTAGCATGAAGGGTTCATTAACCAAGGACGTGTAGCACTTGAAGCAGCGGAAGCAGTTGTCGTGCCAGTAACGGTTCTTGAAATGCAGCTCCTGGAACAAACAGAGGAGTGAGCAATGAGCCCTTCCTTGGCTCTTGCTGAGTTGCCTTACACCCAAGTGACTGTCTCGTCAGCCTCAGCACTAAAAGATTCTTCAGCTCTTAACCGTGTCAGCATTCAGTAGTTGGAGGTGCAGGGAAGGACATTGAACAAAATTCGCTGTCACAATCACATTCGCTTTGGACTTCCAGGGTAGCAGAAGATGCTTCTAACCAACAGATTGAGATTTGAAGCTTTCTAAGCGTGGGCTCGTGTGGCTGTCAAGTTCCCTCTGGTTCAGGTGTATATTGTGCATTATCGCCATGAACGTGGAGCGATGAACATTTGGCAAACTGGCAGAAGTCAGCCCCTAGGTTCCCGAGAGCTTTACCCAGGATAGCTCACAAACAGACCAGAGCCAGGAAAACATATGGGAGGGTTATCAGTTTACCTGCTCGGCACTCACCTTGGAGTCGGCTCCAATGGGTTTCTTGCACTCGATGCAGGTGTTGGCACAGATCTTCTCGAAGCACTTGACGCAGCAGTGGCGACCCTCTTTCTGCACGTACTTCTTCCCGTGCAGAGGGTCTCGGCAGTAGTGGCAGTCGAAGCGCTCCGACATGGTGCCCACGGTGTAACTGCCAGGCCCTGGAGAGGAAAGAGGGGGATGTTACAGCACCGAAGCCCCGGTAACTGCTCCAGCTTCCTGGGTCTGTGCAAGGAAGAAGTATCAGGAAGGTGGCTCAGCAATGAGCATGTGGTGGTGTCAGTCCTCAAGAGCTTGTTGGTTAAAAAAGCAGCTTTGGTGCCAGCACTCTTAGGACGTTTTTCCTCAGTGGCTTATAAAACACAGCAGCTCTCTGACACCTGCGCTGGCGTTTTCCAGGTGACTCCAGCTTTGTCTTTAGGGTCTAGGTTAGGCTAACAAACCATCACCCTCCGGAAGGCTGGGTGCAGTAGACAACCTGGGTTTGGTCACAGCAGTCGGACTCGTACACCTGCTAAAGGCGGCAGCTTGAATGTCCCTGGTCACAAAGTGCTGGGCCAGCATCAGCGTGGACCAGCAGCAGGTCCATCTTGGAGCTGGCTGGCCTTGGCTCTACCAGTCACAGCGAGGGCTTCTGGCAGCTTCTCACAGAAGCCTCCCTTGTAGCCCCCCTGCTACCCAAACCTTGCCATGCGAACCCGCTACAGCAATGCATTAGTAACACAAGTGTTTTTTCGGTTCCCCTAATAGTCATCCGAGGTCTGAATGCTCGAGTTTTGCCTACAGAGAGGCAGGAGGGGCTCTGGCCAAGCACAAAATCGCAGCTGTCTGCCTCCCGGGGTCCACCCTGCTGCAAGCACAGCGCTGCAGTTTGCTCCCTCTGGGAGCACCGTTGCTGGCCAGGAGAGCAGAGTCCCACACCAGCCTTTCCTCATCACCCTCTGAAGAGGCAGCATACTGGACTGTTTTATTTACGTATTTCACGTCAAGCAAGGATGATGACACCTAATCACTCGCTGAGAGACACTTAGATCTTCATGACCAGGCCCTCTGCAGGCCTGGGCGAGGTCCTGGCTGAGGCACCACATAACTTGTGTGCAGAAATTACCGCCAGCCATGAGCAGAGCAGGATAGTTTCCATATTTCCAACCTAAGCCCGCAGCCAGCTGTAGCCCTCCGAGGCCTTTTGTGCTGGATAGTTGTGCAGCTTCCAGCTGTCTCTTTTCACTGGGCTTTCACATGTAAAGTAATAAGGAAAAAAAAAACCCCAAACAAGAAAATATTTCCCTCCACATATAGATACTTCTTCAGTCCATGCCCGCAGGGCTCTGCCAAGGTGTTGATGCTTGCCATGGCCAGGGAGCCAGCACATCAGCAGGTGTGGGGGCTCTTGACCAGAGGATTTTCCACGCTGGCCAGAGGTGCACACTCGTGCTTTCTCCCCAAGCACCCACCCCAGCCCACACACCCATTCTCAGCCTCCCAGACCACTTCTGCAACACTGCTGCCAGGGGGGTGAGGGCTCTGCCAGTCCCAGCAGCTCAGCTCCACCCCTACACCTGCCCCTCCAGCCCCCCCAGCGCTGCAGGGCCTCCTTTGCCCTGCACGCCCAGCAGCCTGGGACGCACCCCGGACATTCCTGCCCCCTCAGCCGCCAGACAGGAGATGTGGCAGCAGCCTGGACGTGGGGGACGCCAAGAGGAAATGTCATTGTTCTTTTCCTGCCAGAGCTGCAGCACCAGCACAGAGCAGGGAAGGGAGAAGGCAAGATAAATTGCTGCTGCTTCCTGCTGTGAGGTGGGGGAGGCCATCAGCACCTCCATCGGGCAAGTCTCACCTTGGACCACCCCACGAAGCTACCAAGCCCTGGGATTTAGGGGCTGCTTTGCTTCTCCCTCCTGCTGGAGCTCAGCGGTACGATGGCTGCTCCTTCCAGCCGCGCTGCTCCGAGCCCCAGCACAGCGCCTTTAGAAACTGAGGCAGGCCTTGGGGGCTTTGGGGTGTAGAGAGGGGGTACATTGCTCTCAGCTGTGCCCTCATGGCAAGGGAGGGTCAGTGTGACCTCGTCAGGCTCACCCTTGGCCACAGAACTCGGCCCAGGCAGGGCTGCCCTATTACAGCACGAGGTACCTGCTCACAGAGCTTTTCCTGGGACACCATCGAATGCGTGGCCCAACCTGTCAGCACGAGAAATCTCCACGCTGGCACAGGAGCCCCTGCGGCCGAGGGATGGTTGCTGTCATCTTTGAGAGGGATGGCGCCTTGAAGCAGAGGC
>WEIS01016246.1:0-19080 GCA_013389965.1 Todus mexicanus
AAGAAGCAATTTTTTATTTTTTTCTGATTATAGAGATTTATGCAGTGCTGTTTGTATTAGCATATATATATATAGTAACTGTGGATTTTATATGCTTTTATAAATACCAAATCCGTAGCTGCGTTAAAATATTGCTACTTCTAATTTTTCAGCATGATGCTCCATCTTTGGCAGATGGTTCTCATTTTGTAAAAGGAAACATTTCTAGGAAGGTCATCTTTCACTTGCGTATAACTTCTTTTAATTTTCTTGAATTGAGGGTAAAATCTAGGAGATAATATTGGGACTGTAAATGTCTGTGTGATCAAAGTGTCTTTTGGTGAGTGTTCTTTTGCACTCAGCGTAAAAGAGGTTATCTTAAGTAATAGGGGGAGTGGCTCTAGGTGTCCTTACTTGAGTAGGGGCATTGGTCCAGATGATTTCCACAGGTCCCTGCCAATCTGAACCATTCTGTGATGTGCTATTGAAAAAAAAATAAATCTATAGCACAAGACAACAGTTTCTGAACAAGTGCCATGTGTTTGTGCCTTCTCAATTTTCCTTTAAAAGTGGAAAAGAGATTGATAACTGGATATACTTGAGACATGGACACGGTGTCTCGATAATGAACCAACCTACCATGACTAGGGTAGTGATGAAGAAACAGAAACATACTCTGCAAGGAAGCAAGCCTCTTTACTCTGTATCCAAGCCATATGGATGGGCAACGGAGGTTGCCCATTTTATTCTGGACATCAGCCTTATGAACATGGAGGTCTGATGTATAACTTTACTCGCTGTCTCTTGCTCCGTAAGAGTTATATTTTGCTCATACAGCTGTATAAGTTGATTTACTCTGCCTTTATTCAGAGAAAAGTGAATTAAACCCGTAATGAATAAATCTGATTTTAAAATTACATTGTTGATCATCACTGCAGCAGCATGTGAGATACCTTCTGAGGTTTTCCAATCAAATGTATAAAGTACAGTACAAAACAAAATATGCATCTAGACATTCTTGGTTTTGAGAGTCAGAGCAACGTGATCTTTGTAAAAAGCGGTATTTTAGTGAAATTGGGTCAGCCAAAGAGCTTTTGAGCTGAATAGGTTCACAAAGTCCTTATTGCATGCAATGAAAAATAGTGGGTTTAATGATACATAGACTGACTGACTCCACTGGGCTTTTTGGTAAAGTAGCGTTCATTCAAATGGATAGGGATCATTGGAGAATTACAATTGATGTGATACATTAATTTTGGTTTAAAAGGGAATATTGCCTAACTTTAAAAACAAACTCTTACTGAATTACGGCTACAGAGAAACACATTAAACACATTAGTACTAATAGTCCAAATAGCATTTTGAACCTAAATTCAGGACAAAGAAGTTTAAAATAATATATGACAGGACTAGGAACTGAGACTTCTACATACATTTTCCTTAGCATAAGTTCTTAAAAAATAGCACTTCCTCATTCTTTTTGACGAAACACTTTTATACAACAGTCTCCAAGCAGTCATCTTTCTCTCCTTAGGTGTAACCTATACTCTCACACATTTATGCCATTGTGGATATGCTAAGATTTGTCGTCTTATCCTGTCTGCAAGTATTTGCGAGATGGTGCTTGTAGTCTCAAACCTGGTGAAGTCTGTAGGGTTCTTGACCTCAACAAGTACGGATGAGGCCAGTGGTGTGTTCCTGCACTGTTGCCTGATCTGAGTTTGTGGTCTGATACAGGCTCAGCATTATATACACAGTAGCATGAACTCATGTGTGCATTTAACTGGTAGTCTCTGAGGAGGAGAGCTGAAGTGCTGTATGTCCAGGCTCTCCTTTGTGAAGCCTGGTCCGGTTTGGCACAGCAGTGCCAACTGTGATACTTCCCAGCCAATTAACCTATGCCTTCCACACAGCTCCTCTCTAGTTTGTCTAAGAGCCAAGACTCCAGATGAAAAACACCTGATCCCTAAACCCTGAAGCATTTAAGGAAACTTCTGAGCCCACTGTGCATCTTTAATGGGATACAGTTGTCAATCTGTGGTTGTCAAGATTCCAGCAAAATGGGGCTATAGGGTGAGTGTTTCCAGTGCTCTTGACATTGTATTTTTACATAGTATACAAGTGTTGTATGTGTGATGCTATCCCTAAAAATGTTAGGGAGGAGGACACTTACGGAGCAGATCAGGTAGCCTTCTCTAAATTGCTTCCCACAGTTGTCTCATCTTAGTGGACTCCCGTATCTGCAACATTAAATGGGACTAATAAGCTGAAGAACTTGGAGACACACCTACATACAGTACCTCAAAAGGAATGGGTAGAGTGGCATGAGGGTGCCAGGCTTCACTGGCAGTTCCTTTGTGCCAGAAATCAAGTGAGGTTTTTTTTAATTGTACATTGTGTTCCAAATGCACAAGTCCATTGGGTTAGCTAGCTGAGCAAAGTCTTCTCCAGTGCGTGGAAACATGTGGGAGGTCAGATAAAAACTAGGGAATAGTCACTAGAAACAACGGTACCTTCGGACTGATTCATGGAAGACTAAAGCCAGAATCTTATCTCTTTCCTTGAAATCAATGTTTATAAAATTGGTAATTGCTTTAAAAGTGGAGAGAGCTGCAAGGGACTGACACTTATTTTCCTTCTGACCACGTTTCATCTTCATGTGGGAACTCCCAGGAAGTGCCAGCAGACTTTGTCAATGCTCATTCTAGTGCAGAGCAACAGGAAAGCCACAAAATACTTATAAGCAACTCTGCCATCACTTCTCTTACACTGTAGTCTCATTAGAAAAGTGAGTGGTTGTCCAGTACATTTTGCTGTCCTTCACTCAGAAAAATATTAGTGTATTGGCAAAAGAAATGCGCACCAAATATGCACAAAACCCGACTCCTCTGGCTAGTTAATGTCCTGGGAAATAGCATTAGTGCTCCTCAGTGAAACTCTGAGGTATGGACACTGATTTATACACTGGACCTTTTATTCTGCAGCCTGAAACTTGGAGAATATTATTCAAGAAAGTTCCTAGGTACCTGGCTTAGTCGATTCTGGTATGCATTTTGCATCATGCACATAGTGACTGTATTTAGAGTCAATGCGGATCCACGTTAAAACTGAAACTGACTTTCTTTTTTCCAGTGAGACCTGGGTTACCAAATAGTGCATTAGGTCACTTTTATTTTTTCATTTGGGTTTTTTTTTCCCATAGAAGAATCATCTCAAGTTCTGATCAAGTGTTGGATACAAAGATAGGCAGATCACATTTTGTTGTGGACATTTCGTTATGTCATAGAGATGATGATGTATTTCCTTCTTCTCATTCTCCATTTTTTCAAAGCACAACTGTAGATTGGAACTTTGATCTGGAATTTCCAAATCCAACATGTTTTAATCCCACATAGCATGAGAATCCCAGGGGTTTAGTCCAGCAGGCTAGGTTTTTCAATTTCTTTTATTTCTGTTACATTGACTTCATAAATTCTAGGAAAATTTAGCTTCAGTCTTAAGTCCTGAACCTGTCAGCAGAGACTATTTATGAAAGGAAGAATACGCTCTACTGTGATTACTTCACTGGCAGCTATAGTGTAGAAAAAAATCTGAAAGTTATCGAGGTTTTTGTGTTGTGGTCTCTTTTTGGCATGAAATGTAACAGTTATCATTAACGATAAAATGAGAATAAATAATCGTATGCCTAAAGTTTAAGCTTTGTTAAGTTTTTACAACAAAAAACACCAAGTCAGGCAGCTATTTGTTCCTGACCCTGGGAAACTATTTCATGAAAAAGCTTTCGTGGAAAAGTCAAATGTGCATGTGGCTTAGCCATGATGTAAAAACTCTGCTTGATTTGTTCATGTCAATGTGTTTGTGGTAGTGTGGGGGTTTTTTGAGGCACAGGTAAGAGGTTTCTGAGCAGAGAGATTAAACCTAAAATTTTGCATTTATGTTTCTGCGGTATCCAGTTTAAATCTGAACTTGCATTTTCATTATGCATTATGGTCTTTTAGCCTGTGAATGTTACTGCCTCGATAAGGAAAGAGGGGAAGCGGAGGAAATAGGGGTTTTTGCTGACGCTTAAGTTTAGAACAAAAGCTCTTGATGAAGTGGTCCTGGAAGCACCTTTGCGGAGGAGTTGAAAAATCAAAGTGCCTTGATAAAATGTGCATGGAGATACTGTGCTGGAGCAAGACCTGATTGCTTCTTTGCAACTGGAGATGCCACTAGAGGAGATTACAGCTCATAAACAGAGCAGAAGGCATCAATTTCACCATGTGAGAAAAATGTAAATGCATAAACTTTGCACGTCAGTATTTTTGGATTGGGTTACTGTCCTGGTTTGGGTTAGAACAGAATAATTCTGTTCTGTGACTTTTACTTTTCAGCTAAGTCTGTCTGAAGTTAGCAGCATGCTTTTGCAGAAAGTCTGCTTCTAATAGTGATAACGCTCCATGTTTAGAATTAGTACCAAGGATTGGTATGTGAATCAAGGTCACTGCTAGATCTTGTGTACCACGCTGGGGGGTGCAGAAAAGTGAAGGCNCCAGAGGCTAGTCGCTGAATGGTGACAGTGTTTCCTTTGACTCTGGGATTGTCACTTACACTTTGTTTATACATCAAAAAATGTGTGATCAGAACGACTGCTCTGGTAGATTTACAGTTCGGAATAAATGTCAACATCAAGGGCTATCTGTGTGCATCGGTGCAACCCAGGACTCGGAACAGACCTCAAATGTAGTAGAAATGCCTAATAATTAAAGACAGCAAGTGATGAGAAGTTACCCAACGGATATGCTGCTGCTTTCTGGTTAGTGAAACCTTATCAGAAATGTCTGTATGTGAGATGTAAAGGGTTGGTCTTCTCTTGTATTGGCAGTGAAGGATATAAAGATGGGACAAAGATTTATTTAACTTCATAATAAAAATGGTTGTAAAGCAAGAAAGGCATTGAAATAGCTATGAAATATGTTATGCAAATTCAGTCTTTAGTAATCAGAGGAGGATTGTTTTGTATCTGTGATTGTTCAGCAGTCTGTGATGGTTTGGCATGCCCTGTAGCAAGGGACTTGGCTAGAACTTGGAAGTTCACCTAAAGGAAGACAAAGCCTTTGTACCCACCTGTAAAGGCCCCTGCTGTTCCAGGGTTTACTGCTGCTTTTATTAGTTTCTTTTAGACTTTTCTAGTTCATTGCTATAACTTGTCAGGAATACAATGTAGATCGTGTCTGTCTTAAAGCTAGTTGAGAAGACCTGTCTAGAAAAGCCATCAGTGTCAAACGCTTATTAGTGTTGTGTCAGCCCATTTCCAAGCCTTGTCAATTCAATTTCTGCCCTTTTGCTGACAACATTTATGCTTTAAGACAACAGCAGTAATGACTAGCTACTGCACGGTAATGACTAAAAGTCCCCAGAGGAGAAGTTCTGGTTTATTATAGCAGTGTTCACAATGGGGGTAGGTGGGTTTCTTGTCTTGTCTTGGTTGGTTTGTTTTTTGGTGGGATGGGGTGGGTGTTGAGTTTGGGGTTTTTTTAATGATGGCAAGTGTAATACAAATTTTTATGAAGCTATTTTAAAAGCAAGTCTGTATTGTGAGAGCATGGATGTGAGAAAGTGGATGCTCTGCCAGGGCGTCTTAAGGAATTAGAGGTTCAAATGCAAATGTGTTACAAAAGTATTCAGGTCTTCTCATATATTTTTGTTTGAAGCATATATCTACATCTCCTAGAAAGATGCAACTTCAAAAATGGCAAGACCTTATTTTCTGCATTTCATAGATCACCTGAAAAATAATAATCTGCACCCTGAAATATAATAATCTAAACCAAAATGTTCTGGTAATTCATTACAAAACTTGAAATAAATAAATAAGCTCACGATTACACTGAGATTTCACTTCCTGGATTGAAAAATTGAATTGCAGGCTCATAGCTCCCTTGAGTGTTTGGAAAGAGAATAGCAGCTCTTAATAACAGCACTTTCCTGTGAGAGGTGGATGCTCATGTCGTTACCATTTTTCTGGCAAATTTTCAACCACCAGCAGCAAAAATTTTCGTCGATTGCCTCCCACTGTAAGGCAGTAATGATACTGCCTTTCTTTCTTTCACGAACTCCAGGAACTGGAGAAAACGAAGGAAGCTAGAGGTGTTAGATATGAATAAAACACAATTCAGACTGAGCTATTTCCCATGTCACTACATAAAGTCTAGCAGGCTAACTTTTACACATCTGAACTAAATACAGAAAATAGGTTTTGCAAAGCAGCAGTGGACAATGCTAAGTGAAAATTGATCAAGATGCTGTAAATTTGTCCACTCCCTAGAAAACGAGAAGGTGTTACATGCACCTTTTCTTTGAAAATCAGACCCTTCTTGCCATGACTCAGGTAGAGGGGCTGCTGTTGTTGATCAAGAAGAAGTAGATATTGTGCAGTTATCCCAAACCAATACTGGTACCATTTGGTCAAGAGTTCCCATTTTAATTGTTGCAATCCAGTGATAGTGAGCGGCGAATAAGTTATTTGTGAGAAATATTGGTACATATTTCACTCGAGTGGATTTGCCCTCTGAAGATGGCTTAGGCATAGGAAATAGATAGAGGTATTTGTGGTCATTAGCATCAAAATTGCATTGAGCTGTCAGAAGGTGATAGCTGATGTCTTACTTCATCTATTTATAATTGACAGGAAGACTCGTGTTCATTTTTATGATGCAGAATCAAGTGCAGCTGCAGAAAAGGAAGTGGGGAAATCTGAGCTAAAGTAGTAATGGAATGCAGGAGTTTGTGCATATTCAAATCTTTGTCATAAATCAGCATTTAATAGCTTTTCATTCATTTTCATCACAGGATTGTGAAAATTTAGCACTTTATTAAGAAAGCAGCACAGTGATCTAAATCTGTGGCTTAATGAAAGACATACATCGTGATACTGATGTCCTTTTGTCTAAGATAATGAATTTAAGCTTATTTGTATTTACTTTTAAGGATCCTTTTGTCTTATCAAGTATATCGAACAATTTCCACAGATAAGAGCGTAGTGTGATTTATTTTTTGTGAAACAAATCCATCTAGTTGTCAGTATATTGTTCTCCAAATCACTGCTACGATATTTACCTTGCATTGGAGCTCAGCAGTGTTGGAGTAAATATATGTGAAGGGTAATTAAAGTATAACAAGAGTTTAGAGCACTTGTATGTCACTGCATTATTAATTGAGGATTTTATGGCTTTGAGATTTACAACCAGTGTCAGTTTTAGCACAGAACAGTGATACATATATCACTGGTCTTCTCTAGTTTCTCATGATCGCAATTTCTACATGAACACATTGTAGAAGGCACATAGGAAGTGTACAGTGGGTGAATAGAAAAATAGGTCTTTAAAAAAGAGAAGAAATAAACCAGCAGACTTGACTCCACCTTTTTGTTTTGCCATCTCTTGGCATATTTTGCAGAATAATTCCACTTGCCAGAAATACGAGCAACATGAATGAACCCTGAATATCAGGGTTTATTGGAACTAGTGAAAGCAAAAGAAAATTACTAAACCAAAGTGGTAGATTAGGGGGTTACCCAGTGGTTGCAGAGCCTGTCTGAGACAGAGCTGGGAGTTTCATAAGGATGGTATTGCACACTCTCAGTTTTGCCTTTCTTCTGGATATATAATGCAGAAAAGACAGGGCCATTTCAAATGTAAAATGAACTTTTGGTTACTTGATTCACTTATTTCTATGTCTTCAGTAGTGCTAGGTTACCCTCTAGCCCTATCCAGTTCCTGCTGGGGAGGAATATGTTGAGACAATGCATGTTATGAACCATCTCAGTTGAAATGCGTCCTGGTTTCTGATGCTGAAACTGCTGAAACTTTTGTCTATCCCCAAAGTGTGAGCTACTATATTTTAAAATTAATTTCTCTTATTCTTAGCGTTCCTTTCGCTTTAGGCAGTTCCACACTGAATGAGGTACTATTTAGTTACAAAAATGTGATTTTCACTATCTCGTGCTAAATGAAAAATCATTGTTTAAAATACTTCCAGTTAATCTTCCATATTAAAGTTGGAAAAGGTCACAGAGTTTATGCACGAGGGGCAAAATTTTTTTATTGTTTGCGTAATTGTTAGGCGCATACAGATGCTACTTCAAGATCAGGTAATCAAGAAATAATGTCTTGACATTACAAATTAGTCGATCGATACTTCTCTGATGTATACAGCCATGACCCTGCAGATGACTGGTGAGCAGAGATGTGTGGAAATCCTCTTCTATGGACATTATAGTGTAACTGTTTCTTTTGTCTTCTGTATGAATAGAGTCACCTGCAGGTAGTCCTGATGGTTATTCTAGCTGAATGATTTAAAGAAAAGAAATGGTTGAAAATACAGCTCTGTGTGTGTATGCACGTATCTTTTCCACAAATTCTTAATCCAGTAATTTTGTTCAGGATCTTATTTTGATCTTGATACATGCCTTATTCTGTAGATACACACACACACACTCTCTCCTTTCACAACTTTCACATGAAGGTTATTACCTATCACCTGCTGTAAGCAAGCCCAAACAAACCCTCAAGTTTTGCAGCTTTTAGCATTGACTTTCTTCGTGAGATCATTTCTCTGACACTTGTAAACTCACAGTTAGTTGTCAAAGCAAAACACAGAGAGGTCATGGCAAATACAGAAGTATGGAATGTGACAAATCACGTCTGTATAGACCTGAATTGGAGTGGTGTAAAACTGAAACATTATGTCATCTTAATGTGTCTTTATGCTGCCTTATAAACACCCTAAATTTGACCCATATGTAAATCAATTCTCTAAAATATTTATTAATGTAACTTGTGCTGCAATACAAGTCAGTTCCGTCCCTTCCAAACTCAAGATACTCAGTGATTCTGTGATTTCAGCTCTGTACTCATAGAGAGCAAGATTGTATCCAGTTATTTTTAAGCAGTTAAGCCATACTCTGAAAAATGAGTGTTTAATTAAGATGGAGTGACAGTCAGGATCTGAAGAATTTTCAGAAACACCTGCATTCTCTTCCAGTTTCCCATGCTCATTAATTTCTATGAGGTAATTTTTAGTATTACTGGTATTTAAAACAATGAAGTATCAAAATTATTCTAAAGTAAAAAACAAACAAAACCACCAAAACCCAGCAAAACTAAACCAAAAAAGCACAAACCAAACACAGAACTAAACCATAGGAAAGCAAGAGAAAGAAAGCTTCTAACCTTTGCACATATAGAGGTTCAAAACTGAGTTTCTAAAACTTATCTAGAACTACAAGCTCTGAAAGGAGAGTGTAGGTACAGGTCCGACCTCGGAATTGGGCATCAGTGAACTGGTAGGTAGATCTTTACTAGAAGCCTTGTCCTGTTCCCTGGTAGATACTGTGCCACATGAATTTTTCCATTCTTGAGCTGAGACAAACGTGAAAATCTTGACAGCTGTCACAAATCCAGTTCAAATCTTTTCTTTTTGGCAAATTTATGGTCGGTTTTTGTTTTTGATGTTTTTAAAGTTTATGTTCAAAACGCCTGATACAGGAAACAAACTTTCTTTTTGTCTGATCCGTCTTTACCAGGCCTATCTTATTAATGTCTTGTGGAATTCATTCTCATTTTCCTTACTCGCAAGTTAATACAGGTGGTCAACTGAACTTTTATCTAACATGGCTATCTACTTAATTTCTGTGTTTTCAGTCTAAAATTTCAGGTTGTTTTCAACATGAGCATGGGAATCTGGTGAGGTAAATCACAAGAGAGGCAATTAACTTAAAGCAGACCATTTTAACAGGTCTGGAATATATTCTAGTTAAGTATTGTTTCTGCTTACTGTCACTTGGTAGAGATGTGTTCCCTCTGGAGTTATCATATTCTGTAAAACACGTGTATTTCACCGATACTGCTGCTGCTGAAATTCATGCTGTCTTTTTCTAACAATTGTGCTATGTTTAAATGTACACAACAGGTGAAACTTAGTAATTATGCAGCTCCATAAAGTATGAGCATCCTTTCAGAAAGTTCAGGTATGGCAGTCTACAGTGATCTTTCTCGAATCAACACTAACATAGCATCCAGAGGAACAGCTTTATTAAAAAGGAATTAATTTCATTTTCACTTTAATACAGTTTCTTACATTCTCTTGTTCATAGCACATCTGTTACAATCTCTGTAATGATCACGTTAAAAATAACACACCTAAAAATAAACAATGTCATGCTGCTGAGCTGCACTAATGGCTTACTAGTTAATTAAGTGTATGCCAGTTCTATTTGTCGTTGTCCTAATGGTTCTCAAATGCGCTAGGAGTCATACCAAGGCATTAATGCTGCAGCCTGAACTCCATGAGCTAATGGCAGAATTTGACTGGACTTCTCATCATAAAGCCAGGAGAGACTTTTAGTAATTATATTTGTGCAAGAAACAGTCTCCCCTGAACAGTGGTTGTACCCCTAGGTCAGTCGAGGAGGCTGGCATACCCTGGTACCCAGCTTGGCAGGCGTGTAGAGGAGAGCCAAGCAGACCTGGGGTCCCTCCACCACTGGTGCTGTGCTGGAGCTGAGCTCCAGAGTCGCTCCTTGTTGATGGGTCCCTTTCAGAGAAGTTCAGAGTGCTTTGTTTAAACCATATTTATGTTTTGCCCTGGTAGCTATTAGTTGTCTCAGTGGTTATCTCTAGTGGTGTGCAGCCAAGTCTATTGGAAAGAGTTGTTGTTCTGTCATTACTTTGTAAATGAGTCCCAGTGTAATGCTGAAGAGCGCAGTGAGGAGCTTTTCACTTAAAATCCTGCAGTTGAACTGAAGGAAAGGTTGGAGCTGCGTAATGTGGAGATTGTTCCCTCTGTTAAACAGTCTCTGACTGAAGAAACGTTGATCTAAGTGCTGGCAAAAATGTTTTTATTCATATGAAATGGATCAACCTGTGTTAAATGGTGGATATGGCCTTGAATACCTTGCAGGGTGTTCAATTCACATAACGTTGTTTCCAGCTATGTTGTTTTATGCAACCTTTCCATTAAATGACAGGGTTTTTTTCTAAATTACTTAGTTTTTGGTTTATGAGGTTGAGTTTATTTCTTAATTCTGTAGATGCTAGAAGGGCAGTAAATGAGCAAGCCCTTTAACTTAAAATATACAAGTGTGCTGCTGCTCTTGTTCTGTGATGAATCGAATGTTGGGTGTATTAATCCTAGTAATGGAAGATAATGGCTTCTCATCAAAACCAAAAATAATTATTTCAGGAACACAAAACTAACCTTGCCAGATAAGTGCTTGTTGAAATCTGATGCTGTGAAGCAAATGGGGGATTATTAACCGTAGACTTCCATGTTCATCTGTTGTATCATTAAATGCTCTATGTTACAGTGATAGGGCTCTCATTGCATTAAAAGCATACCCCTTTTCTTGCAGATGCGTGTCAATTCTTGATTAAGGATTTTGATTGCATGAGAGCTGTTCTATTCTTAATAAATAGTTGTGTCGTCCTCCAAAATGCTAGGCACCTCTGAGTCGAATTTTGTCAGGTGTGGGTTATCGAGGAGTATATTAATTGCTGAATGAAAAACAATCCTCATTCCGTTTCCATTTTGCCGATTACTTTTTTCTTATGTATTCTTAAAAAACACAAACCAGTCCTTGTGGTTTTAAATGCACGTTCATCCAGCAGGCACCATGAGATCTGTGAAGATTTTAATCTAGTGGAAAAAGGTGTAACTTATAACATGCACCGGGGGAAAAAAAGGTGGAAGGTAGCAAACACTCAGGCTGGAGAGACAATTTTCAGGTTACATGAGTAACGAAACTCAAAATAACTTTAAAGAGATATGTTAGATTTCAGTCATTTGAAGTCTTCAAATCAAGAGCAAGCCTTTGGTTCAAACACATGGTGTAACTTAAACCAAGCAGCGGTCATTTAGGATTTGAATTTTCACTGTGAGCTGCAGAAGACATCTGCTTACTTAGCTTGAGGCAAATTGTTTGGCTAAATGGAGAGCTTGGAATTTGAACAGTGCACTGCTTTCACCTTTTCTGTGGGTTTAGCTTTCAGGTTCTCAATCCCAGGTTCAAGAGCAAGCTAGCTACTGCATTTAACCAGCAGGGCGTTGGCTGCTACAACCTGCACTGGCTTCTCTTCAGAAGAGGATGTTGTGGGTGGATCTTTTCTCTTGTGGACCAGGCTGACAGCATGCTCCTGACCAGTAACCCTACCATCTACTGGTTTTCCTCTCTTCTCACCCTCTCCAACACACTTTGTGACTCTGGAAGTGATTCACATGGATCTGAAGTTGTTTTCCAGTTATGTGAGTGTGTCCTTTCCTAAAGCAAAGATTGTGCCTGGGATAATTTGCTTCAAAAGAGGTTTTCTGAAGCCTGCAGTTGTACTTTGAAGGTGGTTACAAGCATTGTTTGGGAGAATCTCTTACAGCAAAGTCTTTCTCTATACTGATAAAAACTGTTGTGCCACTTAATTTTGTGACTGAGAAGTTGAATTATAGTTTTCGCCATCGTAGTTCATGATACGAGTATAATGCCATTGTAGTCAGTTTAACAGTTTTCAAGAGTAGCCCATCAATGCTACTCCAAACTACGGCAGCAAGCATAAAAAGTAGTAAAAACATGTAAAATATTTCACAATGAATTTTGTACCAAAAGAAGAAATCAATTTGTATCAAAAAAACCATTATTTACCTAATCATTTGTGGCTGAAAGGAGCCACACAAAGAATTGCCTTATTTCAAAAGGCAATCATGGAAGGCTTCAAAGTATATATAATCTCATTTCTTCACTCTTATTTTATCTGCTTTCTCTCCCTGAACTGGAAAACTGCTGTCATAACTGTATCTATTTCCTGTAGGAGCTATTAGACTGTAGCATTACATCCGCTTAAACGTGATCACTTTTCTCTTCTGCATGTTACTGATACGCTATTATCACGTAATATTACTCATCCATCAGAGGCTGCTGTGTTTTCTGCACTGATTGTAGAATAGAGGAGGGCTGAAGCATCCTCTAAAAGAAGTTGAGATTCCAAAAGATTTCAGTAACACTCTCAGTGCTCATGTATATTATAGAGCACAACCTTCCCGTGGTATTCTTCAAGGTTGTAACGTGAAATGTTTCTCTGCTTTTAATTCCTAAGCAAAACCACTTTAACCATCAGTCCTGAGCGTAACCATCTCAATTTCTCTTTATTTAAATGGCAGATTCAATAAAAACTCCATCTGTCTTCCATAGGAAGCTTGCTCAAGTCCTTGGAAATTGATTTTATTTTTTTTTTCAGGACACAAGGAACTGTGGCCAGGATTAGAACCTCTTCCTTCTGCAGAATACTTGCCAGATGGCAAGTTTATTGAATCTGGTTTTAACTTACTGGGGCTTAGAGGAATGAATGCAGCTCAGAGAAGTGGGTGCTACGTTTCTACTTCAAAGGTCTCCTTCAAAATCAGCTTCCGAAGATTTATATGCAGAGTGTGGTTGTGACCCAGGCAGTCTGTTCCATACCTCTCATTGCTTTCCGTGTTCCAAATGGAGATAGAGAGTGACACAGACCACTTTACAAGATCCCAGCAATTCCAAGATCAGCAGCATTGGGTGAATCTTGTTACATGGCTAAATCAGATTTTACCGTTTTTTCATTTTACCATCTGAGTTTCTACGATGTTTTAAAGCCTCTTCACTTGAAATACTTGTTTTATAAGTAAAACATGAAAGTATGGTATATCCACCGGTGTCTCTTAAAACTATCCTTAGGTGTTGTCCTTAATATAGAAGTATGCTCTGTTTGAAAAACTAACAGTTTAGAATCAACAGAATTTAGTTTCGTCAGCTTTTAGGTTCGAATCAGGGAGAAAAGGATCATGCTTCTACTTAAATTTCTTACAGCAGCTTTTCTTCATTTCTTTAAGTGGCCTTTATATTCGTGAAAAATGTTTCTGGTTAATTAGTGATGCAAATTTTAAACGATTTTATGAAGAAATTCTGCTCTCTTTTCAAATTGCGAAACATTGTTTTGCATTTCTGCTACCTACAGAGAAATCACTTTATTACAGGATATTTTTGCCTCTTAATCTGAGAAGGGAAAGGAGTGTTCCTGTTAACTGATGCCAGTAAATTTCAGTGAATCTGCAGCGTAAATACTTTTTCTTTCAAAGGCAGAGCAATCAGGATGCCGACCTCTGCTGAGGTGTAGTTGCATGCAAAGTTTCAACCATCTAAGTGACAATGTGTGTCAAAAATTATTTATGTGCTTTGTCAAACACAACTGTGTGCATGCAGCGCGGGCCCAGATTTGTAGAGCAAAGCATACGAAGATTAACACGCTTGTTTAAAATAAGGAAATAATTACAATTCAAAATAGCCCATTTTTTCCCCTTTTCCACTTTCACGCTTCATACATCCATCATGTTCATATATACTCTATTTTCTGTATGCCTTTTTTTACTGGAGGTGATTTCACATCTCTGCTGCGGTGTCAGTTCTCGCACTGCACGATGTGTTTGTGATGGTGAGGACACAGCATCACTTATACTAGAACTGTTCACCCCATACTTAGAGATAAGGACATAAGTAAATACTCCTCTGTCCAGTAGCTGATGTTGTATAAGCCTTACTTGTATGCATCAGTGTGTTTAAAGTAATTTTTCAGTCATGAGCAGTGAATTTTCAGTGTTGAATTCCTCATGAGAAAGTTCTCGTAATTCTAGCATCAAGATTTTATGGAAAATACCTGAAGGAAATCTGTTTGCTTGCATTGAGACTGGGCTTGCTATTAGGGTATCACCTTATCCCCTTGTTAACTAACCAGGGTGTTAGGACTTGTTAGCAGTGCATATTCACTAGGTTTTCCTGCAGCTCAAAAAAAGACATGACAGAGGGACCAGAAAAATATTTGACGTTTATTACAAACGTTCATGAATTCAGCTTACAAAAAAGATGGTGATAGCCCCAGAATCAGAATAGCCCCAGAAGTAATAGTTTTCTTCCAGCTAGGGGGCATCAGGAGCTAATGCTTTTCTAAAACTCTCAAAAATATTATTGTTGACTTCCCTTTGAATTAATTGCTTAGGAGCAAATTCACCTTCCATATTACCTTATCACTATACTCATATATTGCAAAGAATGCGTAGAAAAAACAATGGGCCTCTGTAAATCTCGTGGCTGTAATTGCATCCAGGGGAACCGGTGATGACATGAATCATTGCAAGGTACGTAGGTTTCTGTGGTATTTCTAAATGAAATTAGAGGTCTCTTGTTTACAGTTTGTTTGCGGTCCTCTCTGTTCGATAGAACAGTGTATGGATCCAGTAATAATAAAAAAACAAAAAGTGTGCTATAGCTTGATGCTATGTTGAAGATGTTTTGGCGTTCTATCCCTAACTTTACTGCTGTATTACCATTGTTTCCAGTTGTAGCTGGCTTGATTTAAGCTATGATGGTCTTGTATTCCTAACATATGGAAATTGTTAATACTTGCATTTGTTCAGCAGATGTATGAGCCTTTTATATGCATTACTCATCAAATGAGATGAAATGATGCAAAATCCTGCAGTATGCAAGTATTCTTTTGGATGGGGGCAAGTCCTGACTGTCAGTGCTGGTGAAGTGCTAGAGTGACAGCTCCTGTATTTCAGTGCACTTGAGTGCAACGAGCATCACTTTGTACCTTCCTTACTTACCAAGTGTTCTGCTGTGATCGTACTTGTGAGCAGTAGAGTTGGAAGGGAAGCATTGGAAAGGGGTAGAGAGGCCATGGCAAAGTGACCTGGTAAGATGAGATCAGCTGAAGAAGAATGTATCAAGAGGCAGCTGATCCCTACTAAATGTCAATGTCTGTGATGGCAGGGAGGGGGAAAACCTGGAAAAGAACAATGGATCAGTCACAGCCACAGTGTTAACAGTAAACGTACATTTCCTTCCCCTCTCCAGGCATGTCAGTTTTCAGCTTTCCCATCTGTCGTATTTAAAATATTTCACGTCAATTTTACTTAAACAGCTCCTGTTTTCTGTACCAGAAGTATCATGCTGGTCTGTTTAGAAAGGTAAGAAGCCATGAAAGGACTTCTGTGTAAGACCCGTTTTATCTAATCCAAGAAAAAGTGTGCAAGCCACTGGTACATCTGCGTTTTCTCTCAAAAGAGAGTGTGTTTAGGCTTTTAAAGTGTGTGATTTCATCAGAGGTTTTTTTCCTTCTTTGAATATCATCTGCGAGAGAATGGATTTGCAGCTGAGAGCTCCAGATCCAGAACTTAAACAGAATTTGGCAAACAGAGCTTTATTAAACGTTCTGTTTAAACTGGGCCGTGTTTACAGCAAAGCAGTTTTGCTTTCAAAAAGCAGATGATTTTGTAGCTTGAACATAAACTGTAGGCCAAATTTGTGGTGGCTATGTCCCTGAGTTGAGTGCAGCAACATTTATTTATTTACACAATCTATTTATTTACACCAGATGAGGATCTACCATTTTTCAGATCTCTTTTAATGCTCCTTTATTCCCTAGAAAATGAAGCTTTTGATTCTTTGGAAATGTATCTTTTAAGAAAATGCCAGTGCAAAAATCGTTTAACTGGGAGCACCTCTCCTCTTGTGTGCTTTCCTTTGCAGCTGCCTTTGGTCTCTACTTCCCCAGGAAAGAGTACTCGGAGAATGTCTATATTGATCAGCCGGCAGGTACGCCGCTCCTGCGCATCCATGCCTTGCGGGATTCACATGGGGAAGTGGCCCACTTTCATCTGTGCCAGAATCTCATCATTTCTCGAACAAGATCCCATGAAAATCATTGGTTTCAAATCAGAGAAAAAACAGGACTCCTCTACCTCAGCAAAAGCCTGGATAGAGAAGACTTTAACATGCTGTGTAAGTATGAGAAGACTAGTTCTTCTTGTTGAAGTATCTGGTGTCAAAGTACGTTCAGATCATGAGATTTATCAATCAGTGTATGAGCATTGAATTCAGAAAAAACACATCTGCCCTTTGAAAAGTAGGAGCGAAACCCACAGCAAAAGCAGGGAACCATATCCCAAAGGAGACATGGACCTGGGACAGATGCAGTTGCTCCCACTCCAGTATGGTGGGAAAGTTGCTTTATGTGATATACCTTTTTCTCTATTTCACAGCTGTGCAAGTTGCAGTTTTGCATTGAGATTTATAGTTTGTTCATCTGCTGATGCAAATTAAGCCCATTCCACTGTGTTAATGCTGGTCGCTTAGTGCCCCGACCAGTGCAGTTGGATTACTCTTACATAAACCATCCTTGAACTCTGGTAACATGGATTCACAAAGCACACTGGCATTTAACATCAAGCGACTCTTGGAAGAAGTGGTTAAGTGTACCTCTCTGCCTCTCTTGAGTGCTTTGTTTGAGAAGCTTGCTATTGAACTACAGAAATGAATTATCTCAGGTTTTTTCCCCTTCTTTTATGCTTTAGCAGTAAATTGGTTTTGGTGATTTTGATCTATGAGGAAATTAGGTATCATTAGATGGTGGAGGAGGAAATGGGTGAGGAGTTAATGGCATACTGCTGTGATCAGTTGCAGATATTCTGCTCATGGAGAGTCTGTAGTAACTGTCTTGTGTTTGTAAGAGCCATATATCAACGCTACCCTTTGACTTAGGTGCCTTGATGTTGAAATGTTCAACTTCAGATACTTAATGCCTTAGTTTTTTTAAGTGCTCAGTGCTTGATATCTCACCCATTTTTGCTGCCTGTTTGGTGCTTGGTGTTCGTGAGTATCAGATAGCTCTTTGTAACTGAACAAAGAAGAACAGCTCTCCAGAACTTGAGAGCCTTGTTTTGTTCATATGGATCCAAGTGACCTAGAACGTCTTTCCACGTCAATTAGATCTGTTACAGAGACACCGTCATTCCGTCTGTAGCCAACCAAGGTAGTGAAAATAAAGTTTGAGGGTGTATTAGTAGATGCTCAGGCTAATTTTAACTTACATTTTCTCTTTTGAAAAGCTCTTTATGTTTCAAAATGAAAAAAAATTGTCCTCCAAGTGTAAACAGTTCGGCCAATATGCACAACTGATATAAACAATCAGAATGCTGTAACTTAAATGATAGTGGTTATAGATCTGTCCTGAATATCTGTTGTCATTTCAGGTACTTTTTTTCCCTGTTGCCACCCCACTCTATTTTAGTCCCTTCAAAACCCAGTCCTATCAAAAAGCTGATTACTAATAGTGCCCTGGTTTATGCCAGTGTCTTACAGACAGAGTGCTGATACCGTTCTGTGAGGTTGTAATTGATGCTACCACCTACAGCTTTTTGGTTTACTGGGATTATTAAGATTTGACGTCTTCCCACCAGCAGACGACTTATTGAAAAATTGTTTCATTGTATAATAGGACTGTATGGGGATTTGGTGGAACAATGGACTAGCGTACAAAATAAGTGGCAGAAATGTTGACTTGTCTGCTTTAAAATATTTCTTCTGGTGTTTGGTGTTATTTTTCCCCTTCTGAAGCTGTAGGAAACTGGATGCCGTTATCAAAGGTGATGCTGTATGTCTTCCTTTCATCCCACCCTTTCCAAGAGAAGGAATGTGACTCTGCTACACGCACCGCCGTTTTCCTCTCCTTGATCAACGCTACTGCACCAGTTTGCAGCTCCCTGACAGCAAGGCAGCTTTGCTTCACAGACATGGATCTCTCCTTTCACATCAAGGAGAATAAACCACCTGGCACATTTCACCAGCTCCAGTTACCCTCAGTTCATCATCTGTGTCAGAATCTCAGCATTTCATACAAACTACTGGCAGGTAAAACTGGAACTGAGCCCCTCACGTACCGGCTATAGATGTAGACTGCTGCACTGTTAACATCTCTATCGTAGTAGATCCGCTTAATTGTTTCTGTAAAGGAAATTCCATTGCCAACGTGAACTGAAACTGAAGATTTTGCTTTTGAGATACACAGAGGGGATGGGAAGGAAAACTGTCTCCTTTTCTAAGGAAAAGATTTGGTTTAGAAGTTTGCACCTGCTAAGAGCAGTCTGGGAATATCCTGAGCTTTAATTTGTGCTGCTTCTAGGCCATAGGATTTCCCATCTTTTCCATATTTTCTGCCTACCGTAATGTAACCCCACAACTTCCTTCTATTTCACTTCCAAGTTTGCCTT